>JAAGKR010008258.1:0-30000 GCA_011419295.1 Clarias macrocephalus
TACTCAGGCTCTTACTCAGTCTCTCACTCACTCACTCGCTCAGTCTCTCACTCACTCACTCACTCACTCACTCGCTCAGTCTCTCACTCACTCACTCAGTCTCTCACTCAGGCTCTTACTCAGTCTCTCACTCACTCACTCGCTCAGTCTCTCACTCACTCACTCACTCACTCACTCAGTCTCTCACTCACTCACTCACTCAGTCTCTCACTCAGGCTCTTACTCAGTCTCTCACTCACTCACTCGCTCAGTCTCTCACTCACTCACTCACTCACTCACTCAGTCTCTCACTCACTCACTTAGTCTCTCTCTCACTCACTCATTCACTCACTCACTCACTTAATCATTAAGTCACTCACTCCCTTAGTCTCTCACTCACTCACTCAGTCTCTCACTCACTCACTCAGTCTCTCACTCACTCACTCGCTCAGTCTCTCACTGACTCACTCAGTCTCTCACTCACTCAGTCTCTCACTCAGTCTCTCTCTCACTCACTCACTCAGTCTCTCTCTCACTCACTCATTCACTCACTCACTTACTTACTCATTCACTCCCTCATTCACTCATTGATTACTTACCTAGTCAACCAATCACTTTCTCATTCACTTACTCACTCAGTCCGTTACTTAGTCAATCACTCACTCACTCACTTACTTTTTCATTGTCTTTTTCACTCTCTCACATAGTTTCTCAGTCTCTCACTTTCTTTACTTTGTCACTCATGCACTCAATCATACACTCATACACGCACTCTCTTGCTCACTCACTCTCACTCCCACACTCTCTCTCTGTCACCCTCAGACTCACTCACTCTCTCCATCTCTTTCTTATTCTGTCAATCGCACACTTTATCATTCACTCCTTTGATTTCTCATTCTGTCACTGAGTGATTACACTGTTGACACACTCCTCTCCAGAGTGCTGTACGTGATCAGAAGACTAAGCCTTGTTCTCTCACACGAAACACAGAATCAATCTTGTTTTAATTATTTCGTGATTAGGTTCAGTCCCAGTCGAGCGAAACCATCAGTGTTCCTCAAATCTCTGACTTTTAGTGTCAATCCCGTTATTTAACACTCACACTCGTCCATCCGTTTAGGGAACGAGGGAACAAGGGAAGTGTTTGAACAATGCAATAAAGATTTTTTTGCGGACTAGGAAGGAAGGAAAGAAGGAGGCTAGGGCAGAGTAAAGTGATACACACCTTTCTCAGGGGAGAATAAGAATCTAGGGATGGCTCGCACATTCTCAACACATTCCTCAATCCACTCAGTCACACACACACTGAGAACACACACTATATGATCATTTCACCTCATTTCTCCAGAAGGCTGTGTGTGTCTCTTGTTCTGATTTGATGTGTGATGTATGTGTGCAGTAATGTGTGTAATGTTGCCTAGGTTTATCATGAAGAAGTTACTCTTACTGTGCTTCACGTCCTTGAAATATTCAGAATATTTAAAATCTTGGGTGATTCACGGAGATAAAAATAAATCCCGTCTCCTTCCAGTCGCCACAGAAACACATCGGAGTGCAGCGTCTTCGAACGCTGAAATAAAACCGAAATAAACCAGAAAAAAGGAGGATGTGTCAGATCCTCCTCCAGGTCCTGTCCCCCCCCTCCCCCCCTCCCCCCCTCCCGATTTGTCCAACATTTTTGTGTTGTCCCATAAAAACATGGAATAAACCATCCCGTACAAGATCTGTGTGTAAGGAGAGACGGTCATCGCTGGTACAAAACATCAGTAATTCAGAGTTGTTGTGGCAACTTTAAATGCAGTCGCTCCAGTTCTGCTTCATTTCTCACCAATCAAAATCCAGAATTCAACTGAGCGTTAATGTGTGATCTGTTGTGTTTACAGTTTTGAGCCAAAATGGCGGACGACGCTGACATGAGGAACGAGCTGACCAACCTGCAGGAGCGGGCGGACCAGCTGGCTGATGAAGTGAGTCGCTTTCGGTGCCAAAAACATGGAAGAAACCACTTACACACTACGGCTCTGATCCAATCGGGACACACCGTATCATTCTCACCCAGTCAGAACACACCGTACCACTCTCAGCCAATCAAAACTTACTGTACGGCTGTCAGCCAATCAAAACATACAATACTTCGTTCAGCCAATTAGAACAAACCTTAATGCTCTTAGCCAATCAGAACACACTGTACTGCTCTCAGCCAATCAGAACACACTGTACTGCTCTCAACCAATCAGAAAACACAGCCTTTTTAAAATATATTTATTTATTTTTTATTTACACTTACAGTGCATTCAGAAATGATCTTCAATTTATGTTATGTTGCAGTCTGATAGTACAGTTGTTTAAATACATTTTATTCTCAGTAATCTACTACTACTGTACATCATAATGACAAAGTAAAAAGAAATTTTTAGAAATTTAGAATTTTAGAAATGTTTGTGAAGAGGGCCTGACTGCTTTCTAAATGCACTTTTTTATGATAAATGCTCAGTGTGTATTAATAATGCAGGATCAGATAATATTCTCTGTTAAGGACAAAATGATCCCGAGTGTAACAAAGCAGAAACAGAAACGTACCGAATGAGCAGAAACTGATACGCCGCTCTGATAGAGTTAAAACACCGAGCAGCAGCAGTGACAGGAGCAACATCTGTATGAACAGAGAGGATACTCACAGCTGTGTCTCACTCACACACACACACACACACACACACACACACACACACACACACACACACACACACACACACACACACACACTCATTCTATACCTCAGAGACATCAGACTGACAGCATCAGTGTAACATTATTATGAAGCCCTTCAGTGTGTGTTTCTCGGTCGTGTGTGTGTGTGTGTGTGTGTGTGTGTGTGTGTGTGTGTGTGTGTGTGTGTGTGTGTGTGTGTGTGTGTGTGTTGCAGTCATTGGAGAGTACCCGGCGCATGCTGCAGCTGGTGGAGGAGGTGAGAGCACTAACACACACAATACAGCAACTTGATTGAATGAGTCTGATTCAGTGATTTATGCTTCTAGCACATCAGCGTGTGTTTGTGAGATCAGTGCCTGTATTTGGTGACGTTTCCTATCAGCAGTGATCGATTGTGTCGGAAATGTATTTTTTTTTTACTTGTAAATAAATTAAGATTAAGATTCATTCTGTTTCCATTTTTAAAATCTTTTTATTATTATCTTGCTTCCTTATGATTGGTTTCATCGAAAGCAATTCTAATCCACTCAATTATCAGTTCTGAGTGAGAACATTTTCAGGTTCAGGTTCTGCCTGAACCTGAAAATGCCTATTATGTCTATTTCATATCATATCATTTGTAATATTCTGATTGCTGCATAATCTGATGAATAATAAAGAAATTTGTTTGTGATCAGTCTGTGATTTCTGCTCGTGTAGTGAAATAATGAAACGACGTGAGAGTATGACAAGTTAACGAGGATCATCTGCTCTATTTAGAGCGATGGAGCTTTATTGTCCTCAGGGGAATTATTGCACGCACACACATTACATCTACACACACACACACACACACACACACACACACACACAGACACACATATTTCCGCTTTGCCATGTTTACTGCTGAAATCTAATTTTAGTTTCCACTTTGTGCCACTTGACTGATTTCTCATAATGAAGTGTGAGCGCAGAGACGGCCTCAGGCTGCACACTCCGCTTTAATCCAATACACTTTATTTAAAGTCAAATAAATTCAGTTTATCCTCATGGGGACAACCGGTTGCCTGGCGCTCCGACCATCGTCGTCATCATCATCATCATCATCATCATCAGCAGCAGCAGCAGCACACGACATACGGAAAACCGAATTACACAGTAGAGTGTGACCCGAGAGAGGAACAGAGAAGAAGATGATCAGAGGTGTCCGCCTGGATAATTAAAAATAATTCAAATAATTTTTATTAGACTCAGTTTTAACAAAGCAAACCTGACCGCAGTAAACGGTGTCGGTGCCTCTTACAGCCACAAGAGGGTGCTGTGTTTACTGTAGCCTGACTCAGCTAACAGATCATCGGCCTCGGTTTCTTTTCCGACTAAACATCAAAGTGTTGTCGTAGAAACGTTGTGTGTGAAATGTGTCTTTTGCAAATGATTCACTAAAGTGATTCAGGTTGCACATTTGAACAGGTGAATGAATCATTTAACTTACTTGACTCAAATGACTCTAAGATTCAAATACTGCAAATCTGGTTTGTATATTACTAAGTTGCGATGAATCCTTTAGAGTGCTCGGATCATACTGTTTAAGCCTGCAGCTGATGTAATACAGAAAGATTTTTATGAATCACAGTGTGAAAGTTCAGGCTCTTCACATCAAATCTTTGCATTCCAGGTACTGATTTTTTTTTTCTCCTTCTGTTTTTTTCCTCTTCTGCCGTATCAGAGTAAAGATGCTGGGATCAGGACTTTGGTCATGCTGGATGAACAGGGAGGTAAGAGAAAGGAGAAAATAAATGTGTACCGATTCCTCAGTTCTCCGTCCTCTTTATTCCTTCCATCGTTTATATCTTCTACATCTTCTCAATCCATGTTCTCAATCATTTTCATTCTACTGCATCCTTTCTATCATACCTACATTCTCCATTCTTTCTGTCCTTTCCTTCCTTTTCATCTTTTCTGTTCTCTTCATCCTCTCCTTCTTGTCCATGTTCTCAAGCCTCTCCATTGTTTCCATCTTCTTGATCCTCTATATCTATATCTGTTCTTATTTATCCATCCACTCTTTGTCTTGTCCACCTTTTCAGTCATTTCCATTCTACTCCTTCCTTGCCATCTTCTCCCTCCTCTTGATCATCTCCATCCTTTCCTTCCTCCAGCTCACACTGATGGATGAGGTGAGAAGAGCGTAGCCATGGTCTTTAATTACAGCACCATCATTAGAGGATCTCCATTTTATAATCTGAAACCCACACACACACACACACACACACACACACACACACACACACACACACACACACACACACACACACATCATTAAACCGGGATTATCAGAGTAATTACTGCTTGTTTTCTAAGTATTGTTAATTAATTGTCTCTCTGTAGGTGTATAGTTACTGACTGTAGGCCATCTGTGTCGCTGCACAAAGTATTGGCGCCCCTCTAAAACCTTCATAATTGTGAAGGGAACAGTAAGATGTCTTACTAACACTGCCATGCGTTTGTGTGTGTGTGTGTGTGTGGCTTTAATGAAGATTTGTTCCACCATTCTTTAACTGAACTCGTGATTAATTCCAGAACAACTGGAGCGCATTGAGGAGGGCATGGATCAGATCAACAAGGACATGAAGGAAGCAGAGAAGAACCTGACCGACCTTGGGAACCTCTGTGGGATCTGTCCCTGTCCCTGTAACAAGTATGTCACGTCTCACTCACTTTTACCGTCATTAGGTCATAAATAGCACGGATGTAGCACAGTGATGTTGATTCCCATCTGCAGCAGTCATGTGTATTACACACATGTTCATAGTTCAGATCAATCCAGTTTAATTTATATAGCGCTTTAAACAATGATCGTTTACAGAATCTAAAAAAAAAAAAAACGTTGAAATGAAAAGTTTGAAAAGTGTAATTATCAGTAATAATTATCGGTTTGTCCCTGATGATTTGTCCCCATCCCCATCTGGGCGATATCAGATTGATCTGCAGTCATACTGTGTGTTATTGTAGGCAGCTGGAAGACCAGTATAACCGGAAATTTGGTTAAGTTATTAAAAGAAAGTCTAATAACCTCTTGCTTCCTCTGTGCAAAGATTTAAAATTTTTATAATTTCTCTTTCTTTCTCTTCGTTTCCCAGCAATGAGAGGATATTAATGAAGATTTGTAACATTCTCCTTGTTAAATAATTTACACTTTAATATAAATGATAGAGGTCTTGGCAGTGTGTGTGTGTGTGTTTTAGTGTAGAATGGAACAGCACTGTAAGCTCAGTAATACCCCGTCTATGAGTTTTATTTCTGATCTATAGTCCGAGTCGGCGCCGTAAGTCTGAGTTCCTCAGTAAGTGTTTTTACTCCCTAAGCCGTGTGGAAGGTATCGGAGCTGCGGAGGAGGTAAATAATGGATTAGTGATGAGGATGAGTGGAAGGAGAAGGGTGTATTAGGGTTTGATATCTGAAGAAATAAGAGCGTTGTAGATGGAGCACTCAGACCTTTTAAGGTGTACGAGTGTCAGATTCCCCAAACAGGACACAGATCAGGTTTACTGAGTCAAAAAAAATCCACAACAATCTAATCTTTTACATCACATCTGAACCGCTGAGATCAGATACCAGTCCAAACACAGGCTTTTACCCAAACTGTATTTCTCACTCTCTCTCTCTCGCTCTCTCTTAGACTGAAAGAGCGAGGACAGAATTGGGGAAACAATCAGGACGGCGTTGTCTCCAGCCAGCCGGCTCGTGTGGTGGATGAACGTGAGCAGATGGCCATCAGCGGGGGATTTATTCGCAGGTCTGCTTTTATATCAATACGATAATTAAATTGATATTTTGTGCCCCTGTTCCCTCTACTGGAGAATAGTGTACACTGTGTAGCACACTGTCACACGGAGGTTTAACGGAAAGAGGATTGAGTCTGGATGTGAGTGTATGTGAGTGTAGGACGGGTGAAACGTCACAACGTAAACCTGAATTCACCCTCAGACACTTTTTACCCAGTCTGGCAATCCTCAGAGGTGTGAACAACACAAAGGTGATGTTGATAACAGGCGCGTTATCTGACCCTGAACATCAGGAACTGACAGAGTTTTTGGACTAACACGACCTTGAAAATGACCCTAATGTTACAGTAAGATTGTTTAGAGATATTCACTACATATAAACTGTGTGTGTTCTGTCCTGCCAAAGCACATCACAAATATAATGTGTGTGTGTGTGTGTGTGTGTGTGTGTGTGTGTGTGTGTGTGTGTGTGTCTCCAGGGTAACAAATGATGCACGGGAGAATGAGATGGATGAGAATCTGGAGCAGGTGGGCAGCATCATCGGGAATTTGCGTCACATGGCTCTGGACATGGGCAACGAGATCGACACTCAGAACCGCCAGATCGACAGGATCATGGAGATGGTAATAAAAACTCACACTTATTCACTTATTCAATGCTGTGAATATAAAATTTACACCATGTATGAATGAATCAGATATTTCTTGACACACTTTGACAGAAGCAGCGTTATAACATGTATATATATATGCGGGGGAAGTCAAAAATTATTCGCACTCTTCAGTGCGTCTTATCAGCGCTTTCCTGTCAAGACAACTGTCTCCCCAGTCACTGCTGTGCAGGTGTGAATGTGTCCAAATTTTTGCTTGCACTGCAGTTAGTTCATTTGTCACTGCAGTGTAAGCAAAAATGGATGCCCCACTTGTGATTCGGCTGAAAGAAGCGCAGCGTGCAGTGATTTGTTTCGGTGACCTGAGGGTGCACCTGGTGCCGAAACAACTCACAGAAGACCATAAACAGAAGCGTTTGGATATCGGCAATCAAAATTTGGACCGATACTCTAAGGAAGGTGAAAGTTTCTCATTATAGGGGACGATACATGTATACTTCTCTATGAGCCTGAGAGTAAACGGCAGAACATGGAACAAAAATATCCTCAATCGCCCGCCGAGAAAAAGTTCAAAAGTCATCATCAGCTGGAAAATTCATAAATGCTTACAGTTTTCTGGGATCCTCAAGGGCCAGGATTTAACAGTCCACAGTACATGTTATAGTGGAACACTTATTGAAGAGCTGTAGCCTAAACTTCGGATTAAACACAGAGGCCTGCTATCCAAGGTTGTCATGATTTTGCATGACGATACACGTCCGCATACTTCTGCCGACCCTGTCGCCGGGCTGCAAAGATTTTGTTTTGAGGTTTTAGAACAGCCCTAGGAATATGAAGATTGACTTCTGATAAAGAAGTGAAGACATGAAGACGTTCATGGCTCGCAAATCAGCCTGAAACATTTTTAATGATGAATACGAAAGCTCAGTGAACAAAGAAAGGAGATAATATAAAAAAAATCTTTTATGACACTCACTCACTCACTCACTCATCATCTATAGCGCTTAATCCTGTATTCAGGGTCACGGGGGGCCTGGAGCCTATCCCAGGAGACTTCGGGCACATGGCAGGGTACACCCTGGACAGGGTGCCAATCCATCGCAGGGCACAGACACACACATACACTCACTCATTCACACACTACGGGCAATTTGGGAACGCCAATTAGCCTAACCTACATGTCTTTGGACTGTGGGAGGAAACCGGAGTACCCGGAGGAAACCCACCAAGCACGGGGAGAACATGCAAACTCCATGCACACAGAGACGGGAATCGAGCCTGGCCGAAGATCGAACCCGGACCCTGGCGGTGCAAGGCGACACCACCGTGCCGCCTCTTTTATGACAATTACTTAAAATAAATGTTACAGTTAATTTTTGATTTGCCCTTGTGAATAAGTCTACATTGTATAATTATATATATTTGATGATTCTCAGGCTGATTCCAACAAAACGAGGATCGACGAGGCCAACCAGCGCGCCACAAAAATGCTGGGAAGCGGCTAAACGCATGGAGAAGTTACTTTCATCCTTCTGTCCCACTTCCTGTCTGTTTCCTCTTATATATAGTCACTTGATAGCTTTATACACACACACACACACACACACACACACACACACACACACATCGTAGAAATTGCTGTTCTGTGTTGTATAGTGGTGGTGAGTCATAATTCATGATTCATTGCTTTTAAATGATCCTTTTAGGTGAATCATGTGAATTGATTCACGATTACAAAAAATCTCACACTGATTCTGCATTCAGAATTTTTTTGTCACTTCAAGTTTCTTTCTATTGGTTGCAAAAGTACAAATTTGATGTCTCGCAAACAAGGTGTCTCCTTTCACCCTTATATGGTCAAAACAAGCACGATTTTGTAGTATGCCTATAGTTTATAGTAAGTTATAGATCTTAATCGTCTAATCAGCTTGGCGACTCGAAAGCGCTGAATCCGTGTAATCCCTCCCACGCTGTAAATACACACTCACGGCATTCCGTACGTCTACCTGTATGTATATAAGCAGTGCATTTCTGATGACTTTATCTCACATGTAAAGGGTTTCTTTTTGTTGTTGTTGTTTTTTTATATATATATTTTATGAATGAGCTGTAACAAGAGATTGCTACTCTGCTTAGCACCTTCGATTTTTCACGCTTTCTCTCTCTCACTCTCTCTCTCTGTATATATATATATACACATACTGTATATGTCTTTATTTAATATAGTATATCATTATATATTGTATGCACACTCGGAGTGAATCGCCAACAGTAGTGTTGTGTAGTTTGTGTCTTCAGCTTTTTATCTAAATGTTGAATTTGCACATGAGTAATATTGGGAAATAACGAATAAGGGATACAGAGAGTTTGGAATGAATTATGTGTGTGTGTGTGTGTGTGTGTGTGTGTGTGTGTGTGTGTGTGTGTGTGTGTCTGAGAGAGAGAGAGAGAGAGAGAGAGGGTGTTCCAGTATGTCCATAACTGGCACACTTTGATGATGTCATCATGTTGCTCCATGTCCAGAGTGTTTGATAAAGCAGCAGGTGAAAACATACACAGGGTTTCAGAAGAAAGTGAAAGGCATGTGAGATTTCAACCACTTTACCAATCGAAAGCCATAATGCGCTTCAATACTGCAGTTGATCTAATTTTAAGCAAACTCTTACATTGTCTATGGAGAATATTGTGAAGAAAATAAATACAATAAAGTTCAACAGTACTCCTGTGGACCTGCTGTATGTGTGTGTTTGCTTCAGTTCTGTTCTGGAGGAAACGTCTATTCCACATCATTTATTCATCTTTTCTGATTTTAGAGCATTATATTTTATAGGTTTTAAGGAAACAAGCAAGTGTACGGTTTAACATGTCTATATGAGTGTGGAGAGTAGAGATCCTCTAAACTGTAAATGAGCAGAACATCATGTCTGGAACAGAAACATTTCAGCACTATTTTCAGCCCCACTTTAAATAAAGGTGTGACAAGCTGAAGCGTTTGCACTGCGGTGATGGTGCGACCATGCTGGAAAAGCTACATGTCACTCCAACTCACTGATCCTCTTTTAGCTCTGGATTATGTTGGATTAAGTTTGAACACACACACACACACACACACACACACACACACACACACACAGATTGAGCTCTCTGTTTGACAGGTGTTACAGGAAATTATGTGCAGTTTTTTAAATCGTTAATTCAAAATATTACAATATATCAATATAAGAGTTACAAGAAGAGTAAAAATATGTCTTTTGTTTCATTTTCTTTTGTGTCATCTCTCTCTGTCTCTCGCTCTCTCTCTCTCCCATACACACACACACACACACACACACACACACTCCTCCAGTAATCCTCTCTGGCTCTGCCCTGTGTTTCAAGCCCATTTTCAGTGCGCCTTGTTCACTTCCCCTTACTCAAGACCCCTTGGTCATTTTAAAGGCAGATCTAGGTCACAACATCCAGAATGCGCTGCTGCACTTCAGCTGTTGTTCATTAAAGTGTAAGGAATGCTTATTTACCCTCTCTGGGTTTATTCCTCTATCTGGCGGGGGATGGAGTTTATAGATGCTCTGGAGTGTGAAGGAAGAGGCTGTTCTGGTACACACTTCACATTTCAAGGTGTTATACACTAAGTGTACATAAGAATAGCTTTGTAGATGAATGAATTAAAAGATTACCAAAGAGTTAAATGGAGGACACCAATATGTAATAAATAATGAAAAAACAAATCAAGTTAATATTTTCATTCATTCATCTTCTATACGGCTTATCCTATCCCAGGAAACTTCGGGCACAAGGTACATGTGGACGGGTCTAATCCAGCAATTTAAGAACACCAAACTGCAGGAAAAAAACCTGGACCCTGTACCCGGAGGAAACTCACCAAGTACATGGAGAACTCCATGCACACAGATCCAAGGCAGGAATCGAACCTTCGACCCACGAGACTGCAGTGTTAACCACTACACCATATTTATGAGATGAAAATAGCGTTGCTTCCAACTCCAATCTTTGACTTTGAGTGTTACAACAGATTTACACTCACACTGAACAGTGAAACAAACTAAACACTCAGAACCAGACGGATTGATGTAGAGAGAAATAGAGAGAGAGAGCAAACAAATCGATATATAGGAAGATAACACACTTTGAAAATGTTATGTTGTTTTTGGACTCACAAAGGGCCCAAAAAATGTATATGCACTTCAACATGAAAAATATATGCCCCTCTTCTGACGGTCACATGATAACATCAACAATGGTGCAACTACTGACTACTGATCTTTAGAGAAAACATAATACTACACAGCAATGTGGCTTGGTAGTTAGCACTGTTCTCTTGCACCTTCAGGGTCCAGGTGTTATGCACTAAAATGCCCCCCTGCCACAGATTGCCCCCCTCCCCACCGCCCCCCATATAATCTCCTTCGAATATTATATTACATCAGAAATGTATAGGTTTATGAATTACAAATTACAAATTAGACCAAACAAATTTGATTATAAAATAAGCAATATAAAAAATTTTTTTGAATGTTGAATAGGATTTTTTAGAATTTTTTTTTCATATACAAGATGTATTTTTTGTATTTCTTATTTTATAATAAAAAGCATTTCGTGTTCATCATAAATATTTATTTAGTGCAAACATTTTTGTATTAAATGACAAATCCCTGTAAAATAAATGTGTCAGATAAACATTATATGAGAATTTGTATTAATGGTCTTGACACCTGTGACGTGCCTAATGTTAATTATAATAGTAATATCATTTTTGATAATAATAAACCTATGAATTTATGTTCTAATATAATATCTGATAGAGATTATGTAGGGGGTGCAATCTGTGGGAGGGGGGCATTTTATTTCATTTAATTGCATTTTATTTCAATTCGAGTTTTAAAAAAGGGTATTGATAACAACTGTTGACGTGTGTATACATCTTTACATTGAATCACTGCCTCCGTTCATACAGAAACAGCCCTACTGCCCCCTCGCGTCCATTACGTTTATTACGGCTACACGAGACCGAATGAGCGTAATTTCGGGCGTAAAAAAATAAATTTGATACCACACAAAACCACTATAATTAAACATGAATTATTATACATTAATAAAAACCGACCAATTAATATAAATAATTAAAAGATTAAAAACATTTTATATGTTTGAAGGACAAAAGCGTACGCATGCGCAGTGCGATGTTAAACGAACGCAGCGATTTTGAAATGGCACATGCGCAGTAGTGACAGTGTGGTGCTATGGAGATGACACATGCGCAGTAGTGACAGTGTGGTGCTATGGAGATGACACATGCGCAGTTGTAACAGCAATTTGGAAATGGCGCCTGTGTTGAAGAGCTAGTCGGCGGGTTTCAGAGTTTGTTAAGTAGTCTTACTGCTAGCTAGAATTTCTTGGATTATTTATTTGCCAACGCAAAAACGTAACTCTTTAATGAAATTGTGCGGATTATGACCGATGAAAGACTGCATCAGAAGACGCGTTTGATTTATTCGACATAGTTCAGTCATAGAGGTACAGGTAAATACCGTTAGTTATGCTAATATTAATGCTAATGCTAATGCTAACAGTTTAACTTGAAATAAACTGCGCTTAATAAAACTGGCTAACCCACCTACGAACCTATATAATCAGCATGTTTGTGGTGGCATTAACCTTTTATTTAAATTATATCTTTGGGTCAGTGTGAGAGTTTGTAAACCTTGTTAGCTAGGCTAGAGCTAACCGGTTAGCATTAATGAAGCGGTTCATTAGCATGCGCACGTGCAACTGCTAGGCTTTGCATTACAAACGAACGCTGTCAACATGTTTAAATTAAATAACATTACATATGACGTAATTCTAAACTTTAATTGCGATTGTTGTGCAGTATATGCATATTAAGGATTAGTTGTTGTATTAGATGTGTGTGTGTTAGCTGGCTGATTAACACCCCATTCAGTATTTATTCTCATGTAAAAAAAAAAAAAAAAAGGAATATTCTATATACATACACACAGTGTTCGAGCAGAGCCTGTAGTTTTGTGACAGCGTTTGTGCTTGAAGCTGTTTTACATTTAACCTGTAGTTCGGTGGGAGTAAATCACACACTCAGTTAGGTTAGAGTTTCTGCTCCAAAATGGTCAAATCTGAACACAGGCAGTATCTAATTGGATTTGCACACCCTGTTTGATCTACACACAGATTCCTGGCTACGAACACACGTGATGTAACATGTGTGATTAACATGACACAGATTATACTGTACATGTTAATCCAGGACGTGTGACATTTTCCAGGACAGCCAATCAGACAGACTTTACTAATATCTGAGAAAGTCCAATATTCTGAAAGAACACACAGAGTCAAAGAGAAAATTTGTGATATAAAATAAGTGATAAAAGTCAGGGTTGATTACAATTTCTAATAATAATAAGAGATGGTATCAAAACGTTTTGTGACTAGTTTTGTAGCACGCCAACAGATGGCAGCACAAGGGGGTATGCACAGGCCCAGGGAAGACCGACCTTCATAAGTCAGTGTGCCAAAAGACATTGTCGTGTGTACATTGGGTGCAGCAAGTTAGAACAAAGAGTGACCGTGTAATTGTGTGTGAAACTTAAACGTTTGACGTGATTTAGCAAGTTTACAGTGATGCTACGATAAGTCGTTCGAGGTGTTTCGAGTGGAACGAGTACTTCAAAAGCAGATCACTGGCACCCCCTGAAAATTTAGAAATTGTTCGGCAACTTGTGCATGATGATTGTCAGAGAACAATCCATAATATTGCTGCCTTTGTCTGCCTGTCGTACGGAACAGTCCAAGCAATCCTCATGTGTGATTTGAACGTTGCTGCCAAGTTTGTCTCCATGCTGCTGATCCAGGAGCAGAGGGGAAAAATAATCAAGTCTGAACTTACTCAGCGTGCCTGTCTTACATGTTGATCATTACCGGTCGTGGTAATTTGTGTATGGGTGTGACACGGAGACAAAGCAACAGTCTTTACAGGGGAAGAGCCCATCATCTCCACCACCGAAAAAGGCAAGGCAGGACTGCAGCTCTACCAAGTGCACGCTCATTGTCTTTTTCGACATTCACGGCTCTGTGAAGGGATAGACCTTGAATAGCAAATTCCATGTTTTAAGGCGTCTAAAAGAGAATTTACTTCGAAAGTGACCAGATCTGTTGCTTGTGAATCTTGAAGCATTTTGATACCCCCTTGTGCAAAAATTTCATATCAGTGTTTTACCAATGCACAATTGCAGTATACATGTGTCCTATAGCCAGAGGTTCAGCAAATCAGTTCAGCAGTGCTTTTCAAAGTGTGTCAAGCTAACTAAACACTTAAGATGCCATCACAGGAGCGAGTGGTATTAATCTCAGCACTTACTTCAGCTGTAAATGCACACCTCGTTTTTGTAGGTTTTTCACAGCAGTTAATTTATTGTTTTATTTATCCATGGGTGAAAAGTTTTTTTTTGTTGTTGTTGTTGTTTGTGTTTTTTTGTATCCATATGTGAAAATGTCAGCTAATCAGATGGCTCTTGTCATCAGTTTTGAAATTAACACTATCCATGTGCACATGGACAATATTTCTCCAATCTGATTAAACTCATTCTGATAATGGTTTCAAGCTTAACTGGAACATAACATGGACGCTGAGCTAATAAGCTGTCTGTTTACATGCACAAAACATGTAATGCATGTAATGTTCTGCTACCGTGAAAAGTTTAATCTCATTCAAATATAACAGTAGTAGTAGTTTGTTTCTTCCACAATTTTGAGGTTTGAATAGGCTTCTGTCTTTTCTGATAAATCCTGCCTTCTGCTTTATGATTGGTTACTAAAATTGATTGGTTAGATGCATCACTAAGCCCATCAGTGCTTAAAGACTTGGGGAGCTCTTTGTTCACACACAGTTTATTGATTAGGAATGGAAGTGAATGTTGCTTTCCCGAAATTAAACCAAACCAACTACATCGCCTGCACAGAAAGAACAGCTGTTGAACAAATTACCCAATTGTCTCTATAAGTCCAATATCAGGGTCCATGTAAAAAAAAACAGCTGTTTTTTTTCATCTGGCTCTCAGAGGCTCCGCGCACACCTAAAGGAAGGCCTGGTATCACTTGAAACCTTTTCTGGTCATAGGCTTCATGATCCTGCAGTGGGATTGGAAATGCTAATGTTATCTGATTGGTCACAGTGGGATTGAGAGTCTGAAGAGTTGAAAATGTGATTTCTAAAATCCTGCCAAATGTGTGTATTTGTTTACAGTTAGGATGCATGACTTGATGGCTCAGGTGACCAGTGGTCTGCTGCGGTTTCCTGCAGTGACAGTGGAAGCTTTAGGAGAGGACGAAGTGAATTTGGACTCAGTGCTTCATGGGAAATTCACCACAGGTGTGTGTCCGTATTTTTTCAGCTCCAATAACTTGATGGTTGTTGTAGTTTACATTTGTGTAACATAAGCACCATATAATGCTGTTTGTCTCAGGAGCACTAACGGTTCTCCCCTTTATGATCCTCTCACATAAGAGAACATAGTTTTTGCAGTCACATCAGTACACATTATAATCAAGATGCTCTACCATATTACTGGTTGTAATATATTATTGGTGTTCATTGTTAACTGAAACAGCTTACCCTTTCACTGTTTTGTGTGTTTGATTTGAGTGATGTCATCTCCTGTTCATTCAGGTCGCAGCGTGTTGGCATGGTTGGCGTGTGGGCCGCACTTGGAGGTGGTGCATGCGGCAACAGGCGAGCGGTTCTCTGCATACCGCTTCAGTGGCGTGACAGATCACCTGCAGCCCTGTGTGACGGCAGTGAGAGAGTTCAACTGGCTGAAGCGCAGTGGGCTGCTGGTGGGTCTACAGGAGGACGAGAGCAGCATGCTGTGTCTCTACGACCTGGGCATTTCTCGCGTCATTAAAGCCATCGTCATACCAAACAGGGTGCGAGTTGTGTCTCTTGTATACAGCAGCTACAGTCAAGTTAGATGTGACTATTCTGGCTGTTCAGTTTAGTGACTGTGCCCTGTCTTGACTCTCTCTCACTCTCTTCACTACCTTCAGATCACTGCCATTGAGCCGCTGGTGAGTTATGGAGGAGCGAGTGCAAGTACGCAGCACCTGCACCAGAGCCTGCGCTGGTTTTTTGGCGTGGTTGCCGTGGTAACAGATGTTGGGCACGTCCTGTTGGTGGATCTATGTTTAGATGATTTCTCCTGCACTCAGACTGAACTGGAGGCCTCAGGTGAGATCAGCATCACCACAACATCTCATGTGGTTTTATTAAAGAAGCTGCGTGGGCTCTTGGTGCAGCTGATGGGATTCATACTTTTTTTGTGTGTGTAGGGCTATGTTGATAAATGTTTAGAGATTAAATTATTTATAATGTTAAACCAATGTTATAACATGCCAAATCCTTCAAATTAATGCGCTAAATAATAAAAATATTACTGTAAGTTTTCTTATGGTATGCTTGGTCACATGATTAGGGCTCAGTATAGTATTTAAGTGCTTGGTCTTGTGACTATTCACAATAATGCTTAAATATTTATTCATTTATGATTAGTGCTCATAATATTAGGGGAAGAATCATGACAGAGTTGAAACAGGAGACATAAACAAACAGAGAGAATCTGTAAAATAATTGAAGTGGCACAGAACACTTTTTAATCAGACTTCTCAAACTCGATAGCAGTTTGAAAGACAGACATGACCTATTATTAAAATATCAAGGTGTGTTCAAAGCAAACAGCTTGGACCTGAAACCTATAGGGAATTATATGAAATATAGTAATGTTAGTGTTATTCTCCTCGCAGATCTGGAGGTGGTGAACAAATGTCCTTCTGATATTCCTCGCCTGAGAGAGGGGGTCACTCAACAGGGACGCCACCTCTGTCTCCAGCTGTGCAGCCCCACGGGGACGGGGGTTTCAGCTCTGCACTTCATAAGCCGCACCAATCAGCTGGCTGTGGGCTTCACTGATGGCTTCCTGCAGCTCTGGAACCTGAAGACGCTCAAAAAAGAGTGAGAAAGGGAGAGGGACAGTGGTGGTGTACATTGACAATATAATAATAAAAACTGAGCTTTGAGAAGCTGCCAAAGAGTATATGGCACACTTTTTAATGTTCACTGTTTCAAAGGTATCACTCTCAGCTGGAGGGCGGTCGAGTCCCCGTGTACGCCTTTAACTTCCAGGAGCCAGAGAACGACCCGAGGAACTGTTGCTACCTGTGGGCTGTTCAGTCAGCGCAGGATCTGTGAGTTTCACACACTAACTGTCCCAGCAGTAGTGAACAATGAGTTCAATATGTGAATAGTAAAATGTTGTAATATGATGTGTGTTTCAGTGAGGGTGATGTGCTCAGCCTCCATCTTCTGCAGCTGGCATTTGGGGAGAGAACGTGTGCAGCATCAGGGAAAATTATCTACGAGGTATGCTCTGACAGACGCCTAATACAAATCCCCCTGCGTGCACCAGGTAGACCTCTGTAACCCCTGTTTCGTGTGTATGTTAGGGTCTGGAGTACTGTGAGGAGCGTTACAGTCAGGATCTGAGCGGAGGCATGTTTCCTCTCAGAGCTCAGACCACGCACACTCGTCTGCTCAGTTGCCAGACCATCGAGAAGTTTCGCCATCATCCCGACAGAGAGGACAGTGTTAATGAAGGTCACTGTCTTGTCATACACCACAAAAACACAGTAGTTTAAAAAAATTATAATAAATTAATAAATTCAAGTCACCTAGATAATTATTGGCACACAGTTACTTTAGTTGGCCATCACTAGTTTGCATTACGACCACCTTCTGTATCTTCATCTTCCTTTCAGTTTAAATAATCTTTTCTAGTCTTGTCGACCTTAAGAAACCCATCAAATACTTTCTTCCTTATCCTCTTTCTCCATTTTCTAAAAAAACCTATAACAGTGTAGCCTTTTCTAATTCCCATTGAAGGTCCCTTTTGAGGGTCGGCGTGAAGGTCTCGACAGAAGTGTCGCTTTCTCCAAACTCTCTACAAATGCTTGTCGTATTTTTACATTTCTTATTTCTTCTGGGCTCTGAAAGCTACCAAACAAAATTTGTTGCATCACTACAAAGACAATAAAGTCTCCTTATCTATTATCTCCTGTTTTATTTAGGATCTTAATTCAGTACGAACAACCTCTAACAACAACAAAAAAAAAAAAATCCGACTCAGTTACTGACAGAATACACATTACACTTGGTTAGTTTAGATGACCGGACAGACTTGAAGTAAGGAGCTATATTACATACAGCTTCATTGGTCAATAACCTAGAAACCACTAGAAAGCACACTTGGATGTTACTTAAGATAAACTGAGTTTAACTAGCAGGTGTTAAGTAGTCTGTATTATTCCTAACTAGTTAAACACTAAATTTCCTCTGTCTTATGTGTCATTGATATCTGATGTGTAGCTAACAAATGTGTCAGATAGAGGCTATTGTAACATATTTTTTTAAACTGAAAATGAAGAATGAAGGTGTGTTTATTGTCTTAGTTATCTCACTTTTCTCTCACTCAGAGAAGCGTCAATATACTATTAGAAATAACAATGTTCTCTTTGAAATACTAAAATTTATGGCAGTATAATTGTAGTATGAAGATCTGCCTCTCTGCAATAAGTGAATTATTTTGTATGTTTTCTTGCCACAGTGGCATCTCCTGATACGAGCGTGTCGGTGTTCAGCTGGCAGGTGAAGTCGTACGGACAGGGCCAACCTTCCACCTTCATCAGTGTGTTTGATATTAACAGATGGTATCATGCACAAATGCCTGATTCACTGAGGTACAAAGATTATTTAATTTTTTTATTTTTTTGTTGAGAAAATCTGACATTACTATAAAATGATGTTTTAGTTATTTATGTAACAGTATTGCAAGTGTGCAGTAGTGAATATCAGCACTGTACTGTGATTGGGCTGTAGTCAGGAGGCCACAGCTAATTGCATCCCGTGCTGATATTGAGTACAGCAGCAAGATGTAGGTGTAAAATTTTCTACAGCGGCTATTCTAAACAGAAAAAGAATATGGATTAGTTGACATTTCACTCACAATATGGCCAGATGTTTCATTTATTTTTGCGCCGTCACTGAAATTAGTTCCCAAAAAAAGCCATAGCTGAATAGTTATTACTGCTGTTATTGTTGTTAGTACTGGTGTGGCCTGTGTAGGGCCGGTGATATTGCCAGAAGCAGACAAACCGTTTCTTAAAAACAAAAAAAACTTTATTACCTAAATTGTGAAAGTTTTTGCCCGGTCTGTCCTCAGAGCGGGAGAATCTCTGCAGAACTGCCCCTACCTAGCCGTGTGGTCTCTGGACTCAGTGGTGGAGGTGACGGAGTCCTGCCCCCTGCTGGACATGGTGGTTCATGAGCGCAGCCTAAGCAGAGCACTGCCTCACATGTGCCCTCCTCCTGAGCAGTTCTACAACCCTAACACATACAACTTTGGCAAGTACACACACACATAGACATATACACTCTATACATTGCATGAATTCCTTACCCTAATGTACACCTAAACCATTATGTTGAATAGCCATGTATTTCCGTAAAGATACTAAGACACCGGTGTACGTGATCAGATCATCCTCTAGAAGGTCTATTATTATTTTGTGTGCATTTGAAAAGAATTGTTTAATTAAACATTTGTCTAATTTATGTGATGTGTAGATGCGAGCTGTCTGCTTAATGCCGGAATAGTCCACTTTACCTGCTCTGGCTATCAGAAAGAGGTCAGTCTGCTGGTTATATTCTGCTCTTTACATGCCATGGCATGATTCTGTTACTGAGAGGTTCTGGTTCTGGTTTCAGACTCTGAGTTATTTGAAGAAAGCCGTACCGAGCCTGAGTGATGGGATTTCTAACGGATATTCACGATGCCTCATGTCCGGGCTGTTGTCCTCTCGGCTTGCAGATGTTCAGCCATCCAGCCTGACGGAGGTAACAGTCTCTGCTGCCATCACATAAAGTTTTTATGAACCCTTTATAATAATGTTTTGAACTTGCAGTGTGTATTAGTTCAGTGTTAGAGTGTGTTTTTGGTTTAAACTGCAGCAGGAGCAGCTGGATGCCATTTTAACAACAGCAGTGGAGACAAGCGCTTTGGGTCTAATCACTGGCTGCATTAAACAGTGGACCACTGAAGGTGAGCATGAGGCTTCACTATTATTCTAATAGTTTTATTCTAATTGATGTGTTTAATTTCTAGCTTTACTCAGATTTTTCCAGGCAGTGATTGGTATATGTCTGTGTGTGATCTTTAACTTGCAGAGCAGGCCGGATCTGCAGTCAACCTGCGCTACATCCTGGAGTGGGCCTGGGACAAAGTGGTCAAAACCAAAGAGGAGCTTGATGGCATATGTAAGCCTTCTTACTGCAGGATTCCATCAATTAGAGAGTTTATTTTGTAGCTCTGAACAGCACTGATGGTGAACATCTCACAAATCCAGATTGCTTCTACATCACGAGCAGCTAGAAGCTGGTCACATCATAATGAATGTAGTTGTTAGCGTGATTTAGCTGTGACTCTCTTTAGAACGGTTTTATAGTCCGATTCAGTACTTTTTTCACTTTCCAATTTGTGAAGGTGTAATATGATCCATGGCAATCCCGTAATATGTGTTCGTTTATGTATCTGTTGTGATTAGGTGCTCCATTGTTCGACACCTCATCAAACTTTACTGATCCTCAAACACTGCAGCTTCTCCAACACAGCCAGAGATTACTGAGTAACCTCAGCACAATCTTCCACTGCCTGCTGAACGAGGCTCAGGAACTCACACAGAGAGGTGTGTCTCTCTCTCTCTCACACACACACACACTCACATGCGCACTCACACACTCAAATATTCTCACACACAAACGTTATTAAATAGCATAACGGTCACATTGTTACATCACTGTATGAATACACAGTAACATCTAATAGCACTCGTGTTAGGTAGCTGCTATTAAACTTATGCACCTTAGTCATGAGTCACTTGCATTGTCATAAATGATTAAATGTTACCATGACAGCCACCATAGTACTAACTGAGCTTATGTAGCTTTACCCTAAAACATTTTTGTACAGAAATACTGACAAAGTCTGTTTTAAACCTGTATTTGTGTTTAGGTGCAATAGGACTGTTGAATAAGTGCATGGTGTCCAGTCTGATTTCTCAGTACGCTCAGGTGGTCCTGTGGTTCTGCCGTACCGGTCTCCTGCCTGAGAGCCCTGGTAAAAATCCTCAGCACTACCACCCACAACTCTTTTTTTTTCATGATTTAGCTTCCGCAAATTTTTATATGAGAAATAATTTTAATAATTCTTACAGATGATGACGTCTTGCAGATATCGAGGCCGTTTTACAGTTTCTCTGTGATTAAGAATTATTACACAGGTCAAAGGGAGGAGCTGCGCAGACTTGCCAAGTAAGTCAGCATAACACGGTCTGATTTCACATATGATTTCGTCAGCAGTTATTTGGTAAGATCATCCCCAAAACTCGGCTTAAGCTATGAAGCAAATTTTCCAAACACGGTGCAGCTTGCAGCCTCCAGTTTAGCGTGATCCCTGTTTCCTCAGAAATAAGTGGAACGCAGACTGTCTGATGATTGACGGACTGGTCGAACAGTGTGGTGAGCGTCTCTCACAGCTGTGGACGAGAGACGAGGGCGGGACGGGGCAGTATCCTCCTCCATCACTACATGTAATAATCACATTAGATCTATATTCTCTTAAGACACCAAAGAATCAAATTATTTTATCTAACTATAGCTGATCATGTGTTAATTTCTAAATCAAACTAAAAACTATTCTAAAAGCTAAATCTCTTATTACATAGCTGTGCAGGTAAAATAACATTTCATTAGCATTTACATATTAATGCCACCTGATTAGCATTGAATAATCTATGAGGATTTAATTTATTACGCAGCAGATAATTTTTCTGATTTGTTTTCCCAGGCCCTGCTGGACTTGTACCTCCTGGAAAATGTTGAGGAATCTACCAAGCATGCTATTGTATCCTTTTTTTTTTTCTGCCGTGTCATGTTTCTGAATCGCATTTGATATTGACTTGAGTCAATATAATGCCACTGCTATTAGACTTGGTCACAGAGTTTTGTACTACTCTCCGTAGTGATTGAGCTACTTGAGGCTGGAATATGGGGTGTTCAGGGATGTTCGCATAAATAGATTCTGTCTTCTTTATCTTAACGACGTCCTCCAGGTGATCTATCTCCTCTTGGATGTTATGTACTCCTTTCCTAATAAGAGTGGAGCATCAGTGGAGTCTTTCCCCACAGCTTTCTCCATACCCATCGGATTAGTGAAGCTGGTCCAGGGCCTGTGGTTACTTGATCACCACGACCACGAGGTAGCCTGCTGTTTACTTGATTTCACTGTCACTTGGAACAGTGATCAAGCAGGAAAGTGGAGTTAATAAGATATCCTAATAACATTTTAGTTCTACATAAACAAAAAAATGTATCTTTAACTGTCATTACGTTTATTTTTTTCATTCATTCTTATTGGAAAAGCATGATGCTTAGTTTAAATAGAATATAGAAACTTCACTACGTGAAAAAAGTGATTCACCCTTCCGCTCTCTCCATCTCTTCTACCCCCATCAACCCCCACCCCTACCCACCCACCAGAGCTCTCTGGACTTGCTGCTCCATCCATCCGTGACTCCATGTGTGTGGCCATGGCAGCACTCTCGGGTTCTGCAGGCTCTTATGATTCAGAACAAGCACAGCACGGCATTGCACTACCTGCACATGATGAAGCCCTCCATCAGCTCCACCCCCCTCACCAAGCTGTGTGTGTCTGTACTGCTGCACAACAGGTACACAAACGCCCTCACAAATGTCTGCTTCAATATTATCTTTTAGACTTTTAGCAACACTTGTGTGTTTATATAGTCCTAAACCATATGTGTATGCAGGTGTATAGTGGAGGCATGGGCATTGATGAGACAGCAGGTGAATAAACTCAGCATGGATGAGCTGCTCAGGTTTTTCTATGAGACTTGTCAGGAGCTTGGCTTAATGAAGGAGCTCCTCAAACTCCCCCTTAAACCCTCTGAACAGGTAGGTTGTGTGGAAAACGTTAGTGAGTTTTTCTGTCTGTCCATCAATGTACCTTTCCAGTTGTCTGTCTGCCCATCTGAATTTCTGTCACAGCACATCTGTTTGTGTTCACGTGTGTGCGCATGCGTAGGAGTGTTTGGAGCGCTTCCTGCAGGACACTGGAGGGTTCCAGAACAGAGAGCTCCTCATGGTTCACTATCTTCAGCAGGCCAACTACGTTCCTGCTCTGCGAATCAACCACGCACTGAAGATGAACATGGCTGTGAGTCTCTCTCTCTTTCTCTCACACACATACATGCAGTTTCACACATCTTACATTATCTAACCGTCGTCATTAATATTCACCAGAATTATTTTCAGTAAAGTATCAAATTATTAATAATCAGAAATGTTCCTCGTTTAATATTCATTAAGAATTATCCTATTTATTAGGGATTGTGAATATTTATTAACAATTAGAATTATGTAAATACATACTCATTATTTTTTCCATCTAAACTTTTAGATTGCGATGGGGTTTTTTGTTTTTATATAAATTGAAATATAACCAAAATATGATTCTTTACTAACATTACTAACTACTACTGGTCACATGATCATAGATGTTTTTAGTGCTTTTGTGTCAGACGTGAAGGAAATCTATGACCTGTCGTGGTGTTCCCCAGGGTGATCGAGATCCTAAGATTAAGGAGAGGTCGAACACAAGGAACTCCATCATGTGTCAGTACGGGAAAGTTTTACCACGTGCTCAGCGGAAGCTGGCCATCGAACGTGCACAACCTTATCAGCACCCATCCACCGTCCTCAAAGAGGGTATACACACTTGAGGTTCACAAACCAAGCTTTTACCAGAATTACAGTTAACCTGTGGGAGAAATTAAATCGTCTTTACGTCCTGTTACAGTTCTGAGGCCTCAGCCGTTGTCCACCGTGGCTAAACGTTCCGCTAATGAGAGCGTCCTAAGCAGAGCAGCATTCATTAAAAACGTTCTCACCAAGATTGAGGAGGTGTGGATCAGGAAGGATGCTACACCTGAACCCTCCCCTGTCAAGAGGTCAGAAGCAGAGAAATATTCTAACTTGTCCGTAATATCCTACAAGTCTCACTTTCTAAAGCGGCTTAGTAAATTTTCAGTTTAACAGGGCACACCAACAGCTAAGAACTATAGCTGTTAGGGTACGGCCACTGGAAAACTACTCACTGTGTCCTATAGCCATTGAGTTAGTTATTTAATAGTTGATGGAGTTGTCAACGTTTTTTTGTGACAAATCAACAGCATTCAAATTTCAAGTATTCAAGCTCCCTTTTTTAGGAATGTACAGTATGTAAATTCTATTTTATGACGTATTTAATTTTTTCCCCCCCCAGCCCAAAAGTCCCTGAGTCTCTGGTGTCCAGTCCGACTCATCCAACCTTAAACATCCCTGAGGCATTTGTTGGAACTCCAATTAACATGCTGACTAAGAGAATCTCTAGGTAACCTCGGCACCTTACCAAACACCTCCTCTCAGATTATCACACAGTAAACATTACTGTATAATTCCTGTCTGATTATCAGCAAGCCTAATGATTGACAATGATGAAGTTTGTTTTGTCCCAAACATTTTAACACACAATCTGATATTTCCTGATGACGTTGGTAATTGTGTATCATTGTGTACAAACAGGCATAAATACAAATGTGTTCCTAAATACTTTTATTATTAATCAAATATTTTTACATATTGTTCTTGATTTATTTTTGCAGACTGCATGAATAATACATTGAAGGCATTCAGATTAAATGTGAAAATCTGTTAATGTGTGTTTTTCAGACTCTTGGATATGGCGGTGCAGCCGTCAACAACTCCACAGTCATCTCACACACCTAAACCCATCAGTTCCTGGACTGCACCAAAACACATCAGCAAGGCTCCTGAACTCAGTCTGCTACACACACCTCTGGTGGTGAAGGTAAAGAGACCTGCATGTGCTTTGTATACACTCTAGATACAATAACCAATAAAACAGTGTTTGCATAGACTTGCTTTATACATGCTCTGTATACACCCAGTCTGTACACACTTCATGCACTCCAGACACACTTTTCCATACACACATGTTTACGTTGTTTATTTAACTCGTGTATGTCTTAGGTTTAACATTTTCCCCTATCACTCTAACAGAGAGCTCGAGCTTTAGCTGCGTCTGGCCCGGTCTTCTCTTCCTTTACCCCTCAGTCCATCCTAAGAAGCAGTCTTCGCCCTACACCAATAGCCACACCCACTGCATCCCCTGCCCGATCAGCCACACCCCCCTTACGCCTCAAAGAGAGTCGCATCACCTTCATGGATGAAAGTGAAATTCATATTCTGCCCAAGGGCTCGTCGTTGCACTGGAGCAACAAGGTAAACCAACACACACACCCTTGACACATGCCTGGTCAGATCAGGTGTCTAGTACAGACTCTGATCATCTGACCTAGGTTTGCATATAGAAAGGATTATACTGTAGACTAAAATATTAATCATAAATTACAAACTTCTTTATTATAACAATTTCTTCCCCCTTTAGGTTGCTCCAGGTGGTGAAATTAACCAGCAAATGTGCCCACCCTTGCCACCAGAGGCCGGAGTTGAGGGATGGAGCGACCATTCTGCTGAAGATGTGGAGGAACCCAGTTTAGGGCACACTGCTTCATTTAAACTAAAAGAGAACCCGGCGACAGAGGAACCAAAGCAGGTCTTACCCACACTTGAGTGCAGGCCCAGTCTGGGACAGGAGACAAGCATACTCTCTGTCCAGTCAGAATCCACACTGGAATTCCATGACGCTCTTTCTCCGGGGGATGTGATGCGACCTGCATGGCAGTTGAATGAGAGGTTAGATGAGGATGATGAAGTCATTGTCAGGCGTCCCGAGTCGGACATTTCCTCCAAATTGCTTTTGCCTTCAGAGCCGATTGTGGGCCAGGAAATGGACAATGATGAAGTTTCAGAATTTGAGATGCAACAGGATGCAACCAGAGAACAGGCAAAAGAAGACACGGAGAAACAGACTGAGGAATTGACAGCAAAAAGAGAAGTGCAGAATTTGCTGGTTGTTCCAGTCAGTTCACTGGAGGAATCAAAAGACGATGATTCAGTTAGTCGTGAGGATGTTGTGGCACCATGTGAACCAATCAGAACCTTTGGATTGTCTGAGGAGACAATCGAAGAGGAGGAGATCAAAGACTTTGTGCCAGCTTCACCACTAATCACTGATGACATGGTCACTATGGACAAGCCAACCGGAGACAGTCCCAAAGGGTCACATGAAGCAGTTGAACACACTGTGGTTAATATTGACCCAATCAGTGAGCTTCCTGCTTCTAATAATAATAATGTTCTTGAAGAGCTGAAAGATGAACCCAAGGCCATGGAGACATCAGGTGCGAATTCTTTAGAATGGGTGGAGTCAGGTTTGTCTGTAAATGTACCATTTATTCATGATGAGATTTAATAAATTTTTGCTTTCAGATCTGGATGAGTTTGTCGAGCATCAGTTATTCGGTGATCTCTCACCTCCACACTCCCATGTTGATGATAAAGAGGCTTTTGAACCCAACAGGTACCATAAATAATCAATAATTAATATAATATGTTAACTTATTAATAAGTTAGTTTTGTTTCTTTTCTTAGTCTTGTCAAATTTCATGTTCTCTTTATTAATCTTTTTTTATTTTGTGCAGTGACCCATGTGGAGGTGTTAAATATCTCAGCCCTGAGGATGACACACACAAATCTGTTGCCTCGTCTGAAACTGCGACCTCTGAATCACCCTGTGAGCATAATATATATATATATTTTTTTACCATTTCAATCCAGTTATACCTTGGATTGCGAGCATAATTTATTCCGGGAAAAAGTCCTGGTATATCAAAGTGAATTTCCCTATAAGAAATAATGGAAAATATTTATGTAAAAATAATTTTAAAAAATTAAGTAAAAATGAATAGAATGAACCTGCACTTTGATAAGAGTCGTGGCTGAAGTAAGAAAGGAGAGGAGGAGGGAGGGGGGCTACTCTGTAGGACAACTATAACACACGCAATCGTTGCTCTGGCAGAAAACATCTTTAACAAAGGACCTCTCTAAAGACACTTGCTTTTGAGGATTTCACGGAAATGTGAAGTTGCATTGTCGATAAACAGATTCATCTCCCACACTGCTACAGACAATTTTAATCTTTATCATTCCGGAGATTGTTGTTGCAGGCCAGTGTTACTAAAGCAATAAAAACAAATGCTTTACGTGTGCACCACACAAATGGTCACAATGTCATAGTAAATAGTACACACACACACGCATGCACTGCATGCGTGATTACCCACAATCCCACAGCGCCAGAGAGAGGACCCATTGGCTCAGTTGTGATCACACCATGCTTGGCAGAGAAAGCGCATGCATACTACTCGTATGTCAAGACCTCGCTTGTTTAAGTTAAAATGTAAATTACTCACAATCCATGGTTCCACTGTATATGCAAATACCTGTGTTTTTAATGGTTGTTAATGAGCTGTGTGTTCCTTTAGCTGTAGTCAGCCTGAACGATACTGAGGAACTGTCCAGCACTGAGGAGGAGGAGGAGGAAGATGCAGAAGCTGAAGAGGAGGCAGAGGAAGACTCTGGTAGTGAGGTGGAGATTATAGAGGAAGTAAAAGGAAACGGGACGAAGCACCTTTACCTGCAGCACCTCCAACCTGAAGAGCAGTTCCTCCAGGAGCAGACGGCCGCTGTCCTGTCCCTCGTCACCGACCCACAGCTGAAGGTCAGACGCTTACTGATAAATTTGTTTTGAGTAATCATCTTCCCTTGCTGGCACCCTGAATGTGAGTAACTGTGGTGTGTCTGTGTGTTTGGACCAAGCAGATGATGGATGGCTGCGAAGAAGATGAAGGTCAGGTGGTTGTGGTTGGCCTGAGACCTGCAAATCTGGACGATGATGTGTGCTACACCGAGCTGAAGCCGTCCACCACTCTCCTGGTTCCTATCGAGCTGGCTGCTGAGCATCAGGAGCTTCTGCAAGGAGCTGACCTGCCTGAGGTTTCACTTCCTGCCAGCTCTAATAATTTTTCCCTTATGCTGGAGGCAGATGATGATGATGAACCAGCAGCTTCAGAAATGAGCGCTGAGAACCATCTAATATGGCAAGGGAACACGGAAAATATGGAAGAAGAAAGAAGTGCTGATGGGGGCGAAGAAAATTTTAAAATGGATGCTTTGCCCTCAGAATCCATTGTGACAGACGTTGAGGTGGAACAGGATGTGACTAAATCTGAACACAAAATAGAAGATGAACCAGCTGAAGATGTTCAAACACAGCTGGAAGCAGTGGCAGAACCTGAACCGCTTACACAAGGTCAACCTGATGAACCAACGTGTGACGCTCTAACAGCAGATGAGCCTGAGAGGGAACCTGTGGATGAATCTGTAATTAAAGAATCACTTGAAGTAACTGATGTATGTGTCAGCAATGAGGATCAAGATCCAGGCTCCGCAGGGGTCACGCAAGATGGTTGGGTCCATAATGAGAGAGTTCATGGTGAAGAGGATGTTGTAGCTGAAGACCATGTTTCTGTAACTAATAGAACTGGGGAGAAAGATGCTAAGCTTCAGGAAGCAGTAGAAGCCACAGCTTCTTTAAATGAAGTTCATCGAAGCCCATCAAGAAGAGGAAGGAAGACTGTTTCATTTCCAATAACTATGACGGAAGTTGAGAAAGATGCCTCTGAAGAGGAGCATTCTGATTCCAAAGTGCCTTCCACACCTAGGCGCATCACAAGGAGCAGCAAGCAGCTGCTGGACTCTGAAGTTCTCATTACACCAAGGAGAACCACAAGAAAAACAGGTTCTGAAGTCAAGCAGGAGGAGGTTACCTCAGTAACAACCCCTTCACATAAGACTCCACAGAAAGCTACACCCAGGAGAGGGTCTTGTAAAACAAGGAGCTTGAGTGCAAATGATGTTGAAGTCCAGAAAATGGAGGAAACATCAATCGTTGAACATCAGAGCGCAAGAAAGACTAGAAAAGGCATAGCAATCGAGGTCCCAGAGCTAATCCCTGAGGAGAAATCTGTGGAAAATAAAACTAACACTAAAGATAGTCCCAGCAGGGTGACTCGCCAGTCGACCAGGAGGCTGAGTTTATCGCTGGAGAGCTTCCAGATGCTTTCAGACCTCCAGAGCACATCGTTAGTCACACCACCAAGGAGCAAAAGGAAAACCAGAGGCACTACAGAGGAAAAAACGAGCAACAATACTTGCGTAGTGGATGGTGCTCAACTTCAAAATGTTTCTAGACGACTGACGAGGAGTCGGCACTGGAACGACGGAGAGGAACCCGAGAAGCCAGAGAAACTGGAGTCCACTAACCTGTTGGAGAGTGCTGTGATGGAGAGACTGAACTATGAACACGCTAAGGAGAGTGAAGTGGTTACCGAGATAGTACGCGCCAAGCGGCGGACCAGATCTGTAGCTCCAGCTCCATCTGTGAACCATGAAGAGCAGAATGCTGAAATGCCAGAGCCGATGGTTTCTATTGCACAGGTAGAACAGAAGAAATCATCGTCTGTTCGAAGAACAAGAGCCAGCAGAGTGCCAGAACCAGATAAGTCACATGTTAGTGATGGTACAACTGGTGCTCAGAGAACACGAGGTGAGTGCTCCGTCATTCAGCCTTCATAACTATGTGCTGAAATCCCACAGCTTCTATGTCACGTTTTTTTTTTTTCCTTCTTTTTTTTCCCCCATACAGGTAAGAAAAAAGGCGTAGATGTCAACGATACCATTTTGTCTCCTCCTCTGACTC
>JAAGKR010008259.1:0-32180 GCA_011419295.1 Clarias macrocephalus
TCTCTCTCTCTCTCTCTCTCTCTCTCTCGGTGTGTGGAGTCGGTGATGTGTGACTGATGGAGCCACTGGGTAAAGGGTTTGTTGGAAGGGGGTAATAAGGTGGGGCAGATAGACTACCAAGGGAACTAACCTCACTTAGCACCCTTCCTCATCCTCTTCTTCTGCCCTCTTGCTTTGTCTCTGTACAATGCACACTGTTTTATATCGAACCCTGATATACTGGATATTCTAACCTTTATTTGACTGATGTTCTGCTATGATTGGGTGAGAATTGACGTTAATTCCCTACTCCAGTGATTACCAATTTAAAAAATGTTAATTGGATCTTGGAGTCTTGGGGTATGGAGTGAAAGACTCGTGTCACGCCGTTACCGTGAATTAATCAACATCAGGATGGTGCGGTGAAGCCGAGTCACCGGATTAACACTAAAACAGTGCGTTTAACATCCACGTTGCAGAGGTTCAATGAATTTTTTTTCTGTTATATATATATATATATATATATATATATATATATTCCCTCACCAGCATCTCTCCCTTTCTTCCTTTAAAAACCTCTAACCTGTTCTCTTCATCTGTGAGTGCTACAAAGCACCAAGACTGGAGACTCCTTCCATAAAGACTAAAACATCTCTTTGATGATGATTATACAGTAGGTCCAGTGGAAGTCCTGTGAAGGCAGTGTTACTGTAGCTTACTGTAGTTATAGTTACTATACTGGCTTATTATAATGTCCGCATTAACATGGACATTTTGATGATTTGTGGTGAAGCGAGACCTTCTGGAGCATCAGAATCAGGAATTCCACAGCGAACTTATCCACTCATTTATCCATTATCTAGACCGCTTGTCCTGTGTAGGGTCGCGGCAGGCCTGGAGCCGATCCCAGGGAACTCATGGCACAAGGTGGGTTACTGTATAACCTGGACGGGGTGTCAATCCCAATCCCACATGTGAACAGTGTTGGGGGACGTTACCTTTTAAAGTAACTAATTACATTACAACATTACTGTCATTAAAAAGTAATCAGTTACATTACAGCGTTACTTTCTGATAAAAGTAACTAGTTCGAGTACTTTTCCACTGCAGAAACTGAAAACTCTTTTGTGATTCCTCAGGCATGTTGTTTTAGTCAAGACCTTCATAATTATTCTACGAAGTTTGGCCCATAATCTGGTAACTATTAATACCCCTATTTCACCTACGCGGTTTCGCGCGGTGGCCGTAAGTACTGTTCATCATGATTCACAGCGGGTTTTGGCGCTGTGATTAGGTTTCCATCTTTCCGCACGTCGGTCCTCGCAGAACTTCGGGCGGACCCTCGTGGCGGCTCACAGCGCCTAACACCGAGAGTCAAACTGCATGGGTGAGATAGGAGTATAACAGCAGGAATAACGGGGGTGGGGCGTGTAGGACGACTTTCACTCACACACACACACACGCGCACACTATTGGAATGACTGCTGTTTGGGTCACGGATTACATAAAATGTTGAACCTAACGCCTTAGATTACTCGTTAAATCAAAAGTCCTTTGTAACGCGTTACGCCCAACACTGCATGTGAATATGAATGTGAATTATCTTATCTTATCTTACATAGGCTGCGTTAATATTACAAGCCACATTGGGACGTTTTGGTCAGACCGGATTTACGTGTCTGTCCTGTGAAACACCATGTATGTGACACTGAAACGTCTTTGCTCGCACCGTCTGGGTTAAAACACGTCAGATTTGTGTGAGCGGCAGGGGCGGATCTACCGGGGTGGCACAGGGTAGCAGTTGCCACCCTAAGAAAAAGCCTCGCCACCCCATTTGCCACCCCAGCACTAGTGTCCTAGTGTTCTAAAAATAAAAGAGTTTTACATTTATCTGACGTTCCAATCCAGTTCCAATCACACATCAGCCTTTATTTAATTTTTATAGGACAATGTAAAAATGTGCACCCTAGTGTATACACCGAATAAGAATAGCGTTCCTTGAATCCACAAAAACCATGCAAGGATGCTTGCTTCAGTGTTGCCACCCCTCATAATTTTAATGCCACCCCCTTGCCACCCCAAGAGTAATTTTCCAGATCCGCCCCTGGTGAGCGGCCAAAAAAAAATCAGCTTGAGGTTTTGCCCTGGAGCACAGCGAGCGAGCAGTCAGTCAGCTGTATTTGTTGAGGCACAGAAGAAGGAACAAAGTCAGATGCCTCACGTTAGCTGTTTTAGCAGCTGTAGCTAGCACTGCTACGAAATCCCCACACTGACGATGACATCAGCGAGCGCCTAACTAACTGAATTACTACAAAGCGCTAACTAATGAATTCTGCTTCAAGTCTGTGGTTCATGACTGTGTACTGGATATGTATTAGATCTACAACCGCCACATACGAATGCGGTGCGATATACAGGTACAATATAATCTGAAAAACACCAGATTTGGGCGTTCAAACAGTCACGTCAGGCTGGTAACTTGAACGTAGCCTAAAGCACTGTGGCCTCGCACCTCCATGTTTCGGGTTCGATTCCCGCCTCGGGGTCTGAGCTCGTGGAGTTTGCATGTTCTCCCCGTGCTTGGTGGGTTTCCTCCGGGTACGCCGGTTTCCTCCCACAGTCCAAAGACATGCAGATTATGATGAATTGGCGTTCCCAAATGACCCGTAGAGTGTGAATGTTGACCGGAGGTCCTACCACGGGTGACACTACGGTAATCACCATCATTCACCTCCACGGTCTTAGTTGGACTACAGAGGTTCCTAGATGGTTATATTTTGTATATATTTTATTTTCTATAAATACATGTTCATGTATTAATATAGTTGATTGAAATAATAATGTTATGGTCTCTTTCTCTCTCTCTCTCTCTCTGTGTCTCTCTGTCTCTCAGTCTTTCTTTCTTTTCCTTTCAGCATCCAGTGAAAATATTAACATAAGTAAGCGGCGTGTAGTGGCCGGAGCCGCATGCGTGGCTGCCATGACACCAAGCGAGGCATGAAAACATCATTGTGCTGGAGTGATAATCCAAATGAAGCAGCTGGAGATTGGTGTGATTGCCAGCAGCGGACCTGCGAGCGAGAGAGGACTAATGTAATTGTTCGGGCTCTTGTCTCTGTTGATACAGGCTCTTCAGAAAGCATGTGATTTAGCTAAAAGCCATCTTCACGCCAAGTAATTAGAGACACCATTCGGGTGGATGGCATTAGTCTGACACACACACACACACACACACACACACACACACACACACACACACACACACAGTGTGTTATTCAAGCCATTAGCAGTGAGATTAGTTGCCTGCTCGGACAATGACTCTGTGTGTGTGTGTGTGTGTGTGTGTGTGTGTGTGTGTGTGTGTGTGTGTGTGTGTGTGTGTGTGTGTTGTTCGATCATGTCTTTCTTAATATGTTATCGCTTTGTGTGAATGTTGATAAGTTGTGTGTAGTGTGTGTACTCAGACAGAGATATTACACTTGACTAACTTAAGTACTGTGTGTGTGTGTGTGTGTGTGTGTGTGTGTGTGTGTGTGTGTGTGTGTGTGTGTGTGTGAGTGAGTAAGAGAGAGTGTCCTATCACACTGGATTTGTAATAATTAAAGCTATCCAAAGTGTTGGCTGAGAGTATTTTACACACACACACACACACACACACACACACACACACACACACACACACACACACACCACGTCATGTCCACACTAAGTTTTTTAGAACGGTGTTACTGCCATGTCTAGAAAATATTTTCACAGTGAATTAAATGATATATATTTGTAATATTATTATTATTATTATTATTATTATTAAAGCGACAGTATTGTATTTGCAACAGTAACATATTTAGAGTTTGTCATTTTGCCAATTATGATATATAATCGATTGTAATGATGTCATCCAGATGTGCTGATGTGCTAGACGTCCCTATCATTAAACATGAACTAACTTCACCACAACGGAATGTTCCGGAGGAGGCCATCTTCGACCACCTTAACTATTTTTTTGTAGCTTAGCATAATGTACTTTTTTCACACCTTTACTCCTCAGGTTAGCACTGCTGTCTAAAGATTTTCTATGTACAGAGAAGACTTTGGGTGAGATTATATACTGTATATCGTAATTTGTCTAAGCTCGTCCTTGGGGCAGTGGTTACTGGCTTACTGATTGAAAGGTTGGGGGTTCGAGCCCCAGCACAGGCAAGTAGCCAGTGTTGAGCCCTTGAGCCAGGCCCTTAACCCTGTATGTCCCCAGGGGCGCTGTTACCTGACTGACTCCAGCTTCCTAACTATGATATGCGGGAAAAAAAGATGTCCCTGTGCTGTAAGGTACACGTGACATATACAGTAACTGAATACTATTATTACTGTGCCTCCAACACAAAGAAAAAGAAGAAGAGACACACCATTGCCTAAACTGCACAACTTATCAAATCTTGCATCATTTTTTAAGGGGAAGTGTTCGTGTTTGGTTTCAGAACATATGAGGACTGGTTTTAAACTTGCCGCAGGAAGAATAAACATACATCGATCTGTCCATTCATCTTTTCACCAAGGTTCAGTTTTCATAGTCTACTTTGCTTTTTTTTTTTGGAGTCAGACAAAGTGAGATTAAATTCTGTATTATGCGACAAATCCTGGCTGGACAGACCGACAGAAAGACAGTTTCTGCGACTGGTTTTGGGTCCTCCAATGTATGAAACGTTAAGATGTACAGACAAAACCTGCTGGTTAAACCTTTGGATTGTACTTAAACTACTTGAAATGTTAATAAATTTAGCAACAATTTTAGGTCAACTTTTCCCTGACCAAAGGGGTCAGTTTGGGTAGCATCTAAAACGATTACCCCAAGCCAGCGACATCACCATTTTTAAAAACAATTAACTAATTTATGGCTCTTAAACAAACTACAGTATCTCACAGTGAGTCATTACACCCTTACATTTCAGCAGACACTTGATTATGTGTTCTCAAGGGACAATACTATAGAAATGAAAATTGGATTTACTTTAGAGTAGTCATACAAAATACCACAAATCAAGCAACACACATTTCACTTCATTTCCACCGGGTACAGTAGGTGTAAAAGAGCGATTCGGTTGCCGGGTTTGTGGCTTCCTTGATGCTTAAGTGGTGCTCTGTGAGACTGCTCGATACCATCAAACCACAGCTTCCTGGGACATCCGGTGGCTCTGCGAATATAAAGTGTGTGGTGGCAGTCTTGAGATGAGCCAAAACCATTTCATTTGTTGGAGCTTCATGTGAGGTGACATTGGTTTGAGTCCTAGTTGCTTTCTGATGTCATCTTTTCAAATCCTGCCTCTGACGGTAACACACAAGGCCCTCTGAAGGCCCCACATGAAGAACTGTGAACTGAGAACTGTCCTTGTAGACTCTCCTAAGGCACACATCGACCAGCTTGTTGCTCACCCCATATCGTATGAGGACTAGCCAAAGTTTGTTCCTGTCCACCCTGTCAAAGGTCTTCTCTTGGTCTATGAAGGAAAGCTCCAAGTGATGATCTTGAGCAGTGGTTTTCTTAGTGAGTTGTCACAAGGCTAAGATAGCATGTATACACCCTCTGAAACACATCTGGGTTTCTGACAGCTGTGGGTTCAGTTGATAGGTTGTAATCACAACCCTATAATCTTGGCCTAAGCTTGGCTGGCAAATCTCTTTTATCGCTGTGTTCTTCCAGAGTGGTATCATGGTAGCCATGTGACAGCGTGATGGGGTTTGTTCTTGGGCCCATGTGAGACTGAATATTCTGTGGAGCCAGGGGACGGGAAAAAGAAGGGATTCACAGGGACAGGTAAAGTATGGTGGGAGTCTAATTCATGGGCTGCCATGGTAACCTTAACTATCAGGGCTCTGGTGAAGTCATGATGGGCCCAGCAAGCCGATAATGGATACCCAACGGGAAAAAATTCAACAACAAATATAATAAAGTGTGTGCACAAATACTACTACTAATAATAATACGGAAATTGATAACATGGTACAGTAATTACAAGTAATTACATCATGGACTAGCAAAACAGACATGCCTGTGAGTGAATTCAATGACATAGACAAAATTATCCCGACCATACATACCCTCCTTGGTGGCAAGGTGGCTCAGTGGTTAACACCGTCACCTTGCACCTCCAGGGTCCAGGTTCAATTCCCGCCTCAAGGTCTGCGTGCATGGAGTTTACATGTCCTTCCCGTGCTTGGTGGGTTTCTTCCAGATACTCTGGTTTCCTTCCACAGTGCAAAGACATGCATTCCCCGTAGTGTGTGAATGTTGACTGGAGGTTCTACAACAGTTGTAAAAAATGGAAATAAATTCAGTGGTCACGATACGCCTCCACGGTCCCTAGATAGAGTACAGAGGTTCCTGTATGGTGGATGGATTTTCACCATTTCTTAGCAAAGACACCGACCGTTAATATACGATGTTATAATACAAGACAATAAAATAAACATGAGCCATAAAAATAATTATTAATACACAATTTCATAAATTGTGTGTAAAAAAGTAAAAAACTCAAAAGTAAAAAAAAAAAGAAAGTATATTATCTCTCCAGTCTCAGATGAAACGTTGACGCGTTGGTTGATAAAAATTTATCTGTAAATCATGTTTTTATAGGTTATTACTGAGATAATGATTAAAGAATCACAAATCTCTAAATGTATACAGAAGTCAATATAATTCAATAGAAAGTAAATTACTGTAGATGGGCTGGGAGCTTTTAGATTTCTTGCCAAAATTTCAGCTTCTTGCCAGGATTACTATGTGGCCATGTGAACATGGTTTAAAGATATCATCCCTTAATCTGGCATTTAATAGAAGAATCTTTGTGTTGTACCTTTGTGTTTTTTCTGGCTTGATTAGGAGCTAATTGTCTGCCTGCTAATCGGCGAATATGGATTCAGTTTTAGCAAACACGCTACATAAATCTACACACTGCTTAAGCCTGAAAAAAAAAAGACTCGGAGATGCTGAACAAATATGACCTCTAGCTCAGTGTTACGGATCATTTCACTAACTTTCCGCCTTATTGCCTTACGCAATCACTGAAATATTAGCTTTATAAACCAACCAACTGCCATTCCGAGTTACAATCTCAGGCTTTAAATGGATATCTGCTTGCTAGCGGGGCTTTTTGAGAAATTTGCTGCTAATGTTGTATAATTGAGCCGGTAATCGTGAATGAGACATGCTGTGGGGGAAAAATGAACTGGATAAATGGTTTAAAATAAGACGTGTGTGTGTGTTGAGGACTGGTGTTTGGAACATTTTTAAAAATCCCTGGCACATAAGAACATGGGATAGATATAATGATCTCAGAGTCATCAAGGAGAATTTCTGTACATTTAACCCTGTACACTGTACACATATATCTGACTGTTTACATGCATTCTATAACGCTACAGTGGAACCTTGGATTACAAGTATAATTCGTTCCGGAAGAGGGCTCGTGTTCCAAAACACTCGTAAACCAAATAAAACTTTCCCATAGGAAGTAATGGAAACTAAAATTATTCGTTCCACAGCCCAAAAAAATTTATACATAAAAATAGTTTATACAATCTACAAAGTGAAAATCAAACAAATTAACCTGCACTTTACCTTTTAAAAAAAGTACAAATAAATCCCGACAGATTAATGTTTCCATTTGTGCGCGCATGCGCCGTGTGTGTATGTGTGTGTGTCTGTGTGGAATTAGCCCCTTTCCTCGCCTCGTTTTACACAGTAACACCCCTCCTCCCTCTCCCCACCTCGCTTTTTAAGTTTCACAACAAACACACACACACACACACACACACACACACACACACACACACACACACACAACGGAAACACCGTTTTAACGGAAAAAAAAGAAATCTCTCTAACCTGGCGTGAGCATACTAAGGGAATCACTGCGGTAAAGTAAAAAAAACAAAAACAAAACAAATGAACCAGCACCTTACCTTTGAAAAGAATCGCAACAGAGCAGAGTTTCTGTGTGTTTGTGAAGCCAGGGAGGGGGTGAAAGGGCGAGAGAGTGTCTGTGCGTGTGTCGGTGTGTGTGTGTCGGTGTCAAATTACGTGCGCACACACACATAAGAGACGCTGAAAGAGAGATGGAGATGTTGATTATACAAGTAAGAGATGGGCACTAAGACCCAGCAGGGGAGACAATTACCCACAATTCCGCAGCGCTAGAGTGACGCTCGGTGTCAAAATAAGAGGCGCATGCCTGATACATGATACTCGGCACTCGTAAACCAAGACTTGCTTGTTTTTCAAATCAAAATTTATTAAAAACTTTTGCCCGTCTTGCGGAACACTCGTAAACCGCATTACTCGCAATCTGACATTCCACTGTATTTTCTGACAATGTCAGTTGTTAAAATAAAATGTAATTGAATGTAATTGAAATACATAAATATACATTTTAGTATTAGAGTCAGAAGAGTCTCATATACTCAATACAAATAAATACAATTAGATTACACATTAACCCTTAATGATGATACGATATGTTGTGATTATTGAACAACAATGAACAACAAGTGAAACTTTTATCAAAATTCCTATTTCAGAAAAGAATAAACAGTTACACATAGTATCACATGTTTAGAAATAATGTGCATTTTCTACTGTGTACATGAAGCACTGTAAAGCTGGTACAATTATCTTTTTGACTATTGATATTCTGATTCAATACAACTTGATCTTGAGCAGGTGTGACAAAGTCCTCAGAATAATTGTGGGCATTTCTGATGATCAGTAAAACTAAGCAGCTAAGAAACATAAAGAAACAATAACATAACGGGCAAGAAAGAAAGAAAGAAGCAGCTCGTTTCATTTTAAAACTGCACAAATTGTTTTACTTTTACTATATTTTAAGCAAATGCTCATCACACCAGTTATTGACGTTGTTTCCTTAATTACTGTTTAGAGATTTTTATTGTTTTTTTAAAGCTAGAAACTTTACAGTTTCTACATTTTCTACCCAGTATCTGGATCTAGGGTGTCACAGACATTTCGACATCGTGGATCTAATTACAAAACGTATAGTCTGTGTCCTTTAGACTACAAAACCCACCAACCATCTATCCACTAACTTTATTAAATCGTGAAATTCTCTGTGCAAGGAAAGTCCTTTTTAGCTGTCAATGTTGTATGCACCTTTATTTAGACGTACTGTATTTAAAATGTAATGTGTTACCTACTGTATGCATGAGAGCCACAGTAAGGCTGAATGATAAAGAAAAACATTTCCATTTCATTTTAATCAAATATATTTACCATTTCCTAAATTTTAATTGTCAAAGCATATTTTAGGCAAAAAAAAAAAAAAACCCTCAATTGTTGACTAAAACCTGATTTTTAATATATAATTTTCTCATTAATGAATGCAACATGCATTTCCCTTTATTTGCACCCCGGTTACTATGGCATAATTTGTGACATAATTTCGTTCCAGCTCTGATCCTGTTTCCTCCCCCACCACTCCACCCTTGTCGTCTCATTGGTTTGTTCCTTGATTGTCCTCACCTGTTCTGTGTTGGCACATTTATTACTTTGTGTACGTTTGTGTTTCAGTCTTTTCCTATTGCCGTGTTTCCTGTTTTTGATTTTCACTAATTATTTTGATCACGGATTATTATAGGTTCTCACTGGCTACTCCGCCACGGACGTATCTGGCCTTAAATAAAACAAACAGTTTGCTAAACCCCGGGAGATTCAAACGTGTGATACTTCTCTGATTACCGCGGCAGGTAATCAAGTTAAACGAGGGCTGTTTGCGCAGGCCGTTTTAAACGCCTGAACCGCTGTTTTACAGTAAAGCCTTAATCTCGTCCATCTCCGAACTTCTGTGATAAGCGGCCGAATCACCTGCAGACATCAAACGAGCTGCTCCCGTGGAGAATGTTATTGTAAGCGCAGGAGGGCTGCTGGACGGCGTCCAGAACCTGAGCTAGAAAGAGAAACCGTAGCGCTTAGCAGGTCTTTAATACTTAATAAAAACAGCCGCCCCGAAAAAGCTGCGTACCTTGGGTGGCCTTTGGGCGAGATGCGGTGGAATTTACAGGAATGGACTGATTGCACGACGGAGGGATAAACAGGGAAAGACGACTGGAGAGGTAAAAAGAACCGCCTGTGGCGACTCCGTCTCTCCCTCTGGCTCGCTTTATGGGGTTACCCAATTCCCTGACAGTTTGTTTTAAATTTGGCCGTGCAGATGTTTCTCTGGGTGACTGACTTTTATAGTTTAGAAAAGATTATATCAGTTTCTCCACAGATTGTGTTACTGTATTTAAAGAAGAAACAACTGCACACAGAGAGATGGAGAGAGAGAGGGGGGGGGAAGCGAATGGGAGGGAGGATGGAGAAAGGGGCCATCGGGGTGATTTTCCTTCAGGGGGGAACGGGGGTCGCTCGACTGGACACGGATTGCTGGAGGTCTTTACATCCTGAGGCCTCATCAGCAAGAGGACGACTGGAATGTGAGTGTCAGGAGAGCCAGGTTCGACTTAGACGCAAATTCTTTCCTATTTAAAAAGACAACACAAGGGTCAGATTTTAGGATATTAGTTTTTGATGGGCAGCCAGGGACAGGCACATGGGAGGCATGAATCCTGCTGGTTTGGTAACAACGCTACGCTCAACATCTCCTTCCAACTTTGTCTATGCAAAAACATAAAGGTCCTGAATCTTTAGCATCTCACTTTCTTAAGGGACGCCCAGTGCATCTTATCAAACGTCAGAGCCCGAAAGCGGAGTGGCAGCTTCCGAAGCGAGTGGCAGGTGAGGGAAATTAAAGACCTACGGTCCAGCCAAAAGTCAGCACGGAAAGCAAACTGGAGCGAGGGGTTACGAGGGGGACACCAGCAAAATAGAGAGCTAAGAAAAAAAAAAAAAAAGGAAATCGACTGGGAAGGTAAAACGCGAGCGTGCATCTTTTAGCTTGCGTGTCGGAAAGTGTTCCTCTGTCAGGACGGATTTAAGAGGTCATCCATCCACAACCTCGCGCAAAACAAAACTCCATCAATGCTCCTTCTTACGTTTCTCCAGCCGAGATGTGTAGAATAACAACGGTGACAACAAGCGCAAGATTAAAGCCGTGGAAAGCCGCCACTAGCCACGTGAGCTCTCCAACTCTCAGACGTTAACCAGAAGTATGAGTATGAGAAGGAGAGTTCTTTCCTCATTTCACTTTTTAGTCAAACTGAGACTGCAGGTTTGTACCGAAGCTCCGTTCCTTCAGCCAGGAATTTCCAGTAATGCTAACGAGCAGGATTCTTAATCTAACGATAACAATTCCTGCGTAACTCCTGGTACCAGCTGACCCTCGTCGTTTCATACTGATGATACCACCTTCCTGATGTTTTCCCGATTCCGCCTGGTCAGAAGGTCACTACGAGCAAAAAGCCTCATGACGGGGTTAGCAGATTTAAAAACACTTCGTGGTGGGTTTCCTTAAACATCTCGAGCTCCGGCTCTTCCGCGGTGTGGGATAATAAACCGACCGTCACTCTGTCGCTCGGGAGAAGTTGACGTTTGAAATTAAGTTAAGCTGATGTGGAGTTCTCTGAGTTCACGTCACGCCACTGAAAACACATAGAAGCGTTATTAAAAGAGGATTTTTCAAATCAGTTCCTGCTCAGCGTGTAGCTCCAGGCTCCCTGACAGACAGCTAGCGTTCCCGATTTGTTTAAAGAGAGGACGATGTTAGTGAAAGCGAATTGCACGCTTCAGAAACGCCAGGCTTAAACACGTGCACCCGATTTCCCGTGTTTATGAGAATTTTAGGTCTCTAAGTTAAACAATGCTAACGTGCTCCGCTAGGAGTTATGAAAACCTGGAACTTGTCTCAGATTATATTTATTAAAATACATGACAACACCCTTCACTCTTCTACATTGAAAAACCATAATATTTAAATGGGCCGCTTATAACTTCTTCCATTGCTCCTTGCTCATGTTCACGTGCCCATTATAGGTGTTTTGGGGTGGTCCTGGCCAGGGGTCAGCGTGGGCGCTCTGATCAGTCCGTGTCCCCATACACAGTGGGTTCTGACACACTTCTAGGAGATCTTCTTTGGGATTAGACCAGACACACTAGCCTTGTGTCTGGTCCAAGCGCAGGCATCTCGCCATCACTGTTTGTCAGAGTCGCTCAGATCCTTATACTTGTCCTGGCAGCTCAGAACGACATAGAAGCACTTAGCAGACGACTTTATCCAGAGCGGCTTACATTTCCATCTCGTTATACATCCGAGGGCCTTGCTCAAGGGCCCAACTTGGTGGTTGTAGGATTTGAACCTGGGACCTTCTGAACCGTAGGCCGATGCCTTAACCACTGATCTACCCCCTGACGCTCGACGCCATTATTAAACAGACGGCGTCTTGTGTGTTCTTGCTGAAAGTGCTGCCGTGACTGGTATTGGATGTGGGTTTTGGCAGGCAGCTGCTCTCTCCTCGGTACTGCAACCAAAAGTTAGTGTAATTAGCAACACCTGGGACAACGACAACGTTACACACTTTAGCCGTGATTTTAATGTTATGGGTGAAAAGTTTAGGCCTTCAGCGTGGCGAGATCTTATTATCTGGAAAAATCCACTGGGAGATAAACCAGAACCACATCTCCATCCTCAACATTAACTGAAAAGTGGAACGGGGAGGTCGTTATTGATCACAAGTTGAAAGTCAAAGTCACTTTTATTGTCGATTCTGCTTCGTATACTGTACATACATATACTGTCGAGAATTTAAATTACGCTACTCTCAGTCCCCTTAATACCAAGTACAAAAATTTCAATGAAAAAGAACAAAATATGTAGTGTTAGATAGAAACTTAAATACCACAAACTAAGACTAAGCAGTGACTGTGTAAGCAAGGTACTTGAGCAGATTATACTGTATATCCCAAAATCATTTCCACAACACTTAAAAGGCTGATTTAAGCTCTGTTTGTTCGTCATGGTGTTTTCTTCCTCTTCAGTCTCCTTATATGGTCAGAGTTTCCTGTGCTTGTGAGTTAACCCGTTAACTCGTTGCCGTGGCAGGTAAGTGATGTCACCTGTCCCACTGGTTCTCTTTGTGATTAACGAGCCCCTTCATAGCTTTATACCTCATCTTGTGGCTTTTATATTTTGTGTTCTAGCAGCACTGAGGTGGTATCATGGATAACATGTTTCCTGTTGCGCCACTGTGACACCTAAATATCAAATGTTTAACCAAATGACCTGATGTTAGACGTCTATTGACACGAGTTTATGGACCGCTGATATTCTAACATCCGACTTAAAACTGTCCCTTGAGTGCAGGGCTGAAGGGTCCCATCGGAACGACGGTGCTGAGGCTTCAATAGTGTTATATAAACTACTGTATATGTTTCAGTTCTCTGGTGTTTGTAGTCCAGAAGTCCTGCTCGTCCAACCCTCCCTGCGTGTAGAGTCTCTATGAATAACACCGACTCCACTTTGATGTTTCTTTGGTTTCGGATTGGGAACTGAGGTTTGTCAACTCGATCGTCTTGACTCAAGATGAAAGAACAATAAGACCTTGAACTTCGGCGTCTCTTGAAAAGCTTCCAAGTCCTCCACTTTATCGCGGTCACTTTCTCTGATCTGCTCGATGACAGAGGCATGTACGAAGGTGGTGACGGAGAGCAACAAGTGCCTCTCCGAGTCTCACCGTCTTTGATTATTATGGCTTCACTGAAGGCGTAGAAGTGATGCCTTTGTCTGTAATAGCTGCCCAATCATCCCATCACGCCAGGACTGAGCACCTTTCTGTCCATTTCGTACAAGAAGTCTGTGTTTCGTTCTGAATCGATCGAATCAACGGCGTCTATGGTTTTTTAATAAGTGACCTTTTTAAATGCTCTATTTTAAATATCTCTTGGACTGAGCTGGCGTTAATGATCGAGGGTTTTTTAAGTAATCGTTGTTCCTTGGAGGTGTTGGAGCTGAAATGAAAACATTGTACTAATATGAGATCATGAAAGTATTTCTAAGAGTATTGACTCAGATAAATAGTACGAATTGTGAATTTCACTGAAAAGAAACATATCGATAAATTGTAAAAGTTTTGGCACTGCCAAGAAGACTTTTATATGAAATCACTGACTTAATTTCGACATGCAAAAGCAGTATAAAGACAGGATTCTGTTTATAATTGTGTTCAGTATTAATGGGATGAGGGGGAAGTGTGTCATGCTTAATTGGGAGTTTATTGGGAGAATCCAAGAGGCAACATATTGGGGTCAAAAACGGATATGGCAAAAACACAGTAGTGGTGCTTATTTTTATATATGTTTTTGATAATACAGACAATGTGTGTGTCCAAGGAAGCCCCTTCTGGAGTTTATGCAACATGAAAGTGTCCGGTCTCGCTTCCCTGAAAATTTTTCAGTGTTATACCGTCTCAGAATCATTTAAAATGCAAATTATTGAGATTTCTTTGAGTCTTTGTATTGATACAAAAAATTGGTGTAAGCTTCTAGATGCATATGATCTGTAAAAATTTTTTAAAAAATGCTTAAATTAAAAGCATGTTGTGCAAAATTAAGGATTGTTTCCCCCAAAAACATCTGTAGTGTCCGTAACCATGTCAAATTCATGTTGCAATATCTTAACAACTTAGCAGTTTAGAATGTCTTTTCTTGTGTAATCTAACACAGCCAAGTTTCACCCGAATAACAATTAAGATCATTGAAAGATTTGAATAATAATAAAAAAAAAAAGTTACGGACACTACACCTACGTACTTGAGACACTTTTTAGCACCAACACCATGTTTTGGCTGAAAGACAAACTTAAACATATAAGACAAAGATAATTTGTATTTAACAAAAATATAAGATTCAAAACCATGAAACAGTGAAACAGAACTCAGGACTATAATCTCTGACTCTGTTATTACTAAATGGACCATACCTACATGCTACAAGGTTTTTTGAACTTTTCACATTTTGGCAAATGATCATGACGCAATGTTGTCTATAACAAAACATTTCATTAATAACCTCCTACATAACCTCATTTTAGAAGCTTTGACCTTCCACATTTTAAACAAGCCACAACACACAGCGGCTACATTTTGGAACGAAAGCCGTCACATTCTAACAAGCCAATCGCATCACTCATTTCTGTCACATGATCAATAAATGGACCGAACTGGTGAGCGAAAGCAGGGTCTGTGAAGAGTGAACTAAAGGGGTTCTTGAGAATGTTGAAGCCACGAAAAAAGCACTTTTTGATTTCAAATTAAGTGTCGAAGAGACGTCTTTAGAGTAGTTGTACAGTACACTACTCTAAAGATGTGCAAACTGACACATGCACAAAATAAAAAAAAAAAAAACCATTTTCAATACTTTTTGCTACTTTTGAAAAAAAAATTCTCAAAACTGCAAAAAATGTAGCAAAATCTCAATTAGCTTTCAAATATACTACAAATAATGACACAAAATTAGAGAAATTGGAGGGAGGACTGAAGCAGAAAACCAGCACTGATTGGCAGGGTCAGTGTGCAAATATGATCATTTACATTTTTTGTAAACTTCACAGACTAGAGTATAAAGTAGATATTTGATTTAAAACAAGTTGTTATATGCAACAAATAGCCGCATCGCCAGTATGTAGATACACAAATATGAAGTTGGGGAAGACGTTAGTGTCCCCCTGCCATCCGACAAGTGTCACCAGTATCGCTGACGTTAGCTACGGTTACTAATTAGCAGTTAGCCTTAATCAGTTTTATTCTGATTTTTGATTGGTTTACTTAACACAGCATCTACTTGTTTGTTTATTAATTTATTGGGTTATTATCTATTTGTTAAAAGTTTATTCACTTGGTCGCCCTGCACCATCCGGGTTCGATTCCCGGCCAGCTTCGATTCCCGTCTGGGATAGGCTCCGGGCCCCCACGACCCCTTCTACAGGATAAAACGGTATAGACGATGAGTGACTACGTGTATTCAGACATTTAACCAATAATTGAATTGGAATCATCAGCGACATCATGATACCGTATTGTCACGATACCTCGGTCCTGATTTGACTTGTACTGAGATTCTGTAAAATATCAAGTTTGTATAAATTCTCGATTTACGCCAGCAAATCTGCGTGAATGATATGAACACTGTCTACAGCGACACACACACACACACACACACACACACACACACACACTTCCAACACTCACATCACGCATACCTGGTAAATCAACACGCTCATGGTGTGTATGTTAGTCTCTTTCTGGAGAAATAAACATACAGATGACAACAAGGTGATATTGTTCGTCTTTTCATTTCAGCACTGTATATTTTGTTGCTTACTGTATTTGATCATATAAATCCAGCTGTTCTGTAGCTCATTTTATTCTTCATTAGACTTGGATTAACATAGAATAAGGAGGACAAAAGACAAGAGAAAATGCTGGAAAAGAGGAGGAGAGAGAGAGAGAGAGAGAGAGAACGAGGGGGCTAGAAAGGTGGATGAAAGAAAGAGAAAGAGTGATGTGAGTATCTGAGGTGAAGATGAAGGGAGCGTAAGAGAGAAAGTGCACCTCCGTGGCTCTCTCGAGTGTCTCTGCCTCACCTTTAATCTGCGGAAATGCGCTGAGGAGATGAGGCGTAATTGTAAAGTGCAGCAGGACGACTGAAATGTCTAGAGGGCTGGCGTGATGAGCGGGCCGAGGACTGAGTGAGGAGGGATAATCACCGTCGCCCGGCGCTGGCCTGATGACGGGGCCGGCGCTCATTCACCAAGCAGCAAAACAAATTAAAGCCCTCGGGGGCGAGCGGCCTGTTCCACAATAGCATACATAAATATTTTATCTCGTGCGCTACAGGTCAGGAAAGGTTTAGTACATCATCCTTCACACGAGAGCTCACACTTCAACACACACACACACACACACACACACACACACACACACACACACCTTTGTCTCAGCTCTTGTCTCCTTAAATGGAGAGAAAGCATTCTGATTTTAAAATAAAATGTATTTGTTTCCTCACAAGAGGTTTGAATTCATGCTACACAGCTGTGATCGCTAACGAGTAACAAAGCTAACAACTCGAGCTAGGTTGCATTTTCAGCTGGCTAGTTGATAAAGAGATACAGACAGGCTTTACCAACTAGCTGCAGTATGTTAGCACTGGCTAGCCAGAGTGACGGGTTTTGAGACTACGTTAGTAATGTAGCCGACCTCGAATGAGTCTAGACGTAGCCTTAATACAGCCTGTTGTTCATTCATCTTGTGTAAATCCCATGTTTGTGATGTTAAGATGGCTTTTCTGAAGATGGAATAAAGATGCTGATGTAATTTCCGATGCTTTAAAATGGGAAACACTACATTTCGAGGTCGAATTGCAGAGTTTGGAGTCACACCAGGTCAGAATCAGGTATTCAGTAGTTATACCTTATACTAGCGTAAGTACACGTCGTTGAGTCTGTAGAAATGGTTAAAGTTCAAAATAATCTGATCAGCTTTGATGTAATCAGTGATATTATTATTTCAGGTTGAAGCCTTGTGTAAATGTCCACCTGAACAATTTTTTTTTATTGTAATTTCACAAAATTATGGTATTGGTTTCCACTGGATTGGTGGGTAAATATTAGAAAATTGCACAAAGTGTACCAAGATTTACACCTATTTTCTGTTTTGTCTTAAAACGACTCCAGCGCGTTAAAATTCACTTTTACCACTCCGGCGCTGTTATTTCAGCCAAAGTGAAAAGTAAAAATATTCAGTTGATCTTTTCTAATTAATATCTATTGGTGCAGGTGTTTGTTTACATTGAGACAGTCGCGCATTAGTAGATTATTTTAAAGTAGATTATTAAATCCCACACATAACTGTTCATAACATCACTTTTACTCCACATTTAGATTTCACTGATGGTGCAGATTAAACTTCAGGCAGAGATCTAAGGACTGCAGGAGTCTCATTCAATTCTGTCCAGACAGATTTGTCTGATGCTGTGACAAAATCTGGCTGGACAGACATACAGACATGCAGACAGACAGAAATTTTTATATGAGACTGGTTTCTGGTCCTCCAATGTATGAAACGTAAACAGAGAAAACCTTTATTTTATTTATATACATATTTATATAGATGACTGCCATATCGTTTGCTGATTCAGTCTCTTCCATGTGAGCATTAGCCAGTCTATGAGGTTGGCACGTGTTAGCATTCGTACTTCATTAGTTGATTCTGGTCTCTTGATTATGGTGAATAGGAACCGGCCAAGGTGAAGTTTAAGAGACATACTGGGGAAAAGCGGAGACGTAGCGACTGCTGTGTGAACACATGAGACATTTAGTTTGTGTGACGATAACCGTCCATCACAGGTTAGCTATATTAGCGAAATGTCGATCGATAAGCATCAGCTCCTACCTGAGGTCTTCATTTCAAGTCCAGCTGTTTGCGCTGTGTGTGTCGGCTCGTTATTTTTAGGATCAGTTGTCCCGTGCTGGAATTCTACACTCCAGTCTATTAGGTGTAATTGAGAAACGGGTGATTTCACTCAGCCTGGGAGAAAAAAAAAAAAAAAAGAAAAAGCATCAGCAGCAGGGTTGAGTTTGATGGTGTGATTAGCTGACAGCGGGCAGCCGTAATTATCCAGTACGCGCTAATGACTGTGAAGCGCGATCGCACAGCAGGAACGGGAAACAGCAATCATCCTCCGCCGCCTCCTCCTTCTCTTTTCTCCTTCTTTTTCTCACATTCAGATTTAATAAGGCTCGCACACTAATGAACAGCGTTTAGCGAAGTTTATCGACGTTTAGGACTCCCTCGAGTCAAATGGCTATAATTGGTCTTTTGAAGTTGGCGGGAAAAAATAAATAAATACAGCCCTTTATTTTTTCAAAGACTCGTGGATGTTTAAAAAAAAGAAAAAAAAACACACGGAAATCGGGTAAATAGGTTTCGTTTTAATGTTTCTGGTCCTGCTTTGTTTTGTGGTGGTAAAAAAATTAGCAGTGCTAATATTGACAAGCCACGCGATATTGTTATTGGTAGCACAAAGTTTAAAAGGAGAACAAAAAAAAAAAAAGAAGCAAAAATTCCAACATGATTGACATGCAGCAAGTTCCTTCGTTAGGTTTTGACCAACGAAAAACAGCATAATTTTATACATCAAATTTCCCAGCAGGGGCGCATTAACAAGAAGTCCAGTGTATGATTATCAAAAATTTTGGCACTCAGAGTCCCAGGATGCAATGCGGTCATACGACAATAGAGACTCGGCTACATGATGTTAAGCTGCAGGTGAGGAGAGGAATAACGAAAGTGCCGCTGCATCCGTGTCTTTAGGTAGAGATAAAGAGGAAGCTAAAGTGGCCGAACGGCATTGTGGGTAGACGAACATGATGATCCGACAAGTCATTTCAATTAATTCATGAATTAATTAATTAATTAAAAAAATTTATATGTTTATTTTAAAGATTAACATGAAAGTCATTTAGGATGGATTTGCTATATGCTATATTTCAAAAACAGAATCGTCTTTCTGGATTGAACTGCTCGTTCAGGGGCTTTAAGCTGTGTTTCGGGTGTTTGTGAGAACCAATAGCGCTCTGAAGTTGCACGGCCAATTTACCTTTAAGCCGCGTTGCACTGTGTAAGCTACGCAGTCATCATGAGTCACGCGTCCTGTCCGGAATAGTGCGCCTGCGGTCTCGCACGTCAACATTTCTCATTTCTGGACTCTAAATGATACTCACGAGTGCCCTCGACTCACCCTTAATGCACATTCTGGTGAAACCCACTTCAATGCAAACTCTCTTACCCAAAAGCCCTTGTGATTTTGGTCCAGACCAATCAGAGTCAAGAGTTTTGTTGATAGAAGAAAGTAACAGGATGAACATAACAATATGTCCTAGCATCAGAGGAAGATGACTCGAATTCCAGAGGTTATGAGATGTTTAAATATTTATTGTCATTAAATTTTAATTATAATATAATATCAGGCTGTGACGGAGTTTATAAGACGTGTATAAGAAAAATTATAGTTACCACCAAAACCACACCAATGTTAAGATGTTTCGCTTAACTTTGATTCTTCATGACGTGTTTCTCCTAAAAAACGGTGACAGACAACAACCCACCTAACATTACATTTTATTTATTTATTTAATTTAAAATAAGCCATTTAAATACCAATACATTAGCTCCACATTTGCTATATTTTATTATTTTTATTTAAATTTATCGTAGATAAATAGAGTTTGGACAAAGGCTTCTGACCAATGTACAGACAAAACCTTTCTTTTATTTATATAGATACAAAATTTTAGTTAGCAGAGTTTTTTTTATTTTTTATTCCTTGTTGCTTTTAGACTGTTGTTTGTGTTGTAAGTATTTTTGCATCAATGACACCTCAATCACATTTTTACTCAGCTTTTAGTGATTTTTAGGAAAACTTTTATTTAAACTTTAAATTTAAATAAACTCCCTTTATTTCTCTATATAATCCTCTGCTACTCTAACGCACTTATCCCAGTGTTTCACTAGTGCTTGGACACCATCAAGGTTGAAAGTTTGCTCAGCATGCTGGCCTCCCAGGAACTCCTGTGGAAATGTCTTGGTGCGAGGTCACGACTGTACGGAGAGATGTGGCGATAACTTCCAGCCGAGCTCCTGTAATCTGAAAGTAATGATTTGGTGAATGATTGCGTGTGTAGTTCCTACAGATAGATGCGTCTCTTCTTTGTCGCATGTTGGCACCGAGTTATCCGTTCATTTTCAAGGATCAGGCGTTGTTGGCACCGAGTTCCGCCCCCAGCCACATCGCCCAGGATGTTTGTACTGCAGAGTCTCTTCAACATGCTGTTCTTGAAGTCTTCAATCACTTTTACACCATCATTCACCAGGAATTTCATTACAGGTCCCAGTTTGACTCGAACGCCCCGTGTACATAAAGCGGTAGCGGTACGCTCTTCTGTAACGTAATTTCTGCACCTCACGCTTTTTCCATGTGGAATGAATCGCTTGCATGTCATCTAAAAAGAATTCAGAATTGTATTTAATTTTATGCTTAAATTATAATAATACTTTAAATAATACATTTTTATTTATTTTATATGTTTGGCGTTTTATTGTATTATTTAATGCACACATTTTAATGTTCATATATATTTTGTTTAATATTAAATTTTAAAGTACATGTTTAGATATTTTGATAAATCATGTTGTTGTTGTTGTTGTTGTTTTTTCAATCATTAATGCATTTAGATACAAAATATGTATATCCAGTTGGCGTATTCACACTGAGCCCAGTCGTCTCATCTCATCAGTCTTAATACTTTTGAAGCATTCGGTCACTTATACAGTGTTTACACTGTCCAGATGTCACAGTAGCACGCGGTGACCTCGGTCCCACATCGGGATCGATACTAATCTGGGGTGTAATGTATGTCTATTGATCAGCCGACCCCGAGGGGTTATTAGGACGCCTCTGCCTTTTAACAGGGTGATAATCCTGGATAATAATGGCAATTGAGACCGTTTTGCTCCCTGGTGGAACACGGCACAGGCAGGGCGCGGACCATCGCTGCAGGAATCTCATTTGAAATGTTGAGATCCATATTTTAGGATGTGGTGAAAAATGTGTACGCTTTCAACGTTGACATTTTGAGCTAATTGTCTGTATGTTTCGTCAATAACCTTTTACAGGAAGCGGCGACACGGCAGACGACCATCTAACCGCACGATATATGTTGTTTTTTTTTTTGTCATTTACATAAGATGTGTAAGATTTCACACTGTGCTCTGGAACAGCTTGTTCAAACCCAGATTCTGGCCCTTACTCTGAAAAAGCTGATCGCTTCAGATCATCATTGTGAACCTTTTGGACAGAAGAGTGTCTCAGGCCAGGACTAGTTACTGCTTGATTGCAATAGTATGTGGTTTTGGAATGCAACATTTTGTTTCCTCCTCCTGGCTAAATAGCTACATGGCTACGCTAGCTGTTCTTGCTAGCAAGTGGATAATTATCTGTTTGGTGTGGTAATGGCGCCTAATGTGAAGCAGAGGTTACTGCTACCGCCCTCAGGTGTATCGTCCTGTAACAGCACATCTGGTAGCCTTTTAGTCATCTAGCACCACAGGAATCTGCCTACAATTGCATTATTTACTCATTTAAAGGTCCCGTATTTTCCAATTTCTTTAACAAACTAACACAGGTCTTAGAAGTCCTCTAACGTGTGTGTTAATGATAGATAGATAGATAGATAGATACTTTTACATTTCCAATCTTCTCAGATATATATATATATATATATGTATGTATGTATATATATTTTGGCATTTTTTTATACACCAAACTTTTCATACTGTTTCACTCCTATTCCGAATGTGCTGTTTCAGTGTCTATGTAAATGAACTACTGCTGAGCCACGCCCCTCCAGAGAACAGTAAACATGAGCAACCAGGTCATTTGGGAGGAGATTTTCTTATATGAGGTCACAAGAAGTGGAAAGTCTAAATGGCCAATGCGAAAATGGAAACAACAAGGAATTTTTTTAACACTTTTTTTTGTGCACACACACACACACACACACACACACACACACACACAGACACACACACACACACACAAACAAACATGTGAATGTCTAAAAAAGACTGAAAGGTAAACATTGCATTATAGGTAACCTTTAAAGTGACTCATCATCCTTTTGATCAGGATATAATTACATTCATAGTTCAATTCATAATACATAATTACAAATAAATTATTGCACCATGTCACGTTGCCGAGAAAATAACCCGTGTAAACTTTTCTGTTGTGATTATGCTTCAGCTACAGTTCATGCGAAACGCTGACACCGGAGGCTCCTTCTCAAATTGCGAAATACAGAAAATTTGTTTGTTGTTTGTTAAACACCACATTCTTGAATCAACCTGTTTATTAGTAGGATAATTCTCTGGTGCATCTACCATAAAAAAAAAATAATAATAAAAAAGCTGCTGTTCTGGAAATTAAACTTTTTTTGAGATTTTGAGAATTCAACAGTTGTCTAATGAAAATATAAACAACGTCAATATTTTCCTGTAGCAATTTCAGCTGTAGACGCAAAAGTGTTATAAAGTCCCTCCTTGGCACGGCTGGAGTCTAAATCCGATGTTAGAACGATACACAAACTCAAATATACTGTATATAATTTCGCTACTTAGGAAGAGAATCGAGCAGACTAAAGGATTCTTTAAACCGAGTCCAAACGCTCATCTGGACCAAATTGCAGCTAATCCCCCAATTTCCCGCCACCGGCTCTTTTCCACAGTGACACATCTGCAGGATCTGCAGGACAGGAGGAAGGAAGGAGGGAAGAAAACTCTGAATATCATCTTGTTTATTCCTGCTCTTTTTTTTTTTTTTTCCATATTTACTTCTGAGCCGTCACTCAGCTTCTCTCCTTCCCTCGCCTGTCCTCCCTCTGCGGCTTTTCTCTCACGTCCAGGCTGTGGGACGGCGCTGGTGGCGAGCCCTGAGATCTGGAGGCGCATCTGCGATCAATTAGAGCGTGGCTGCAGCCACCCATGGACTCGGTGACGGATGGGGCTGGTGTATTTATAGCCGAGGTAATTGGCAACACACACATACACGCACAAACACATGTTTGTAGTGCCAGCGCTTTTCTCAAGCAGATCGAGCCTTTTCCGATTTATAATTCATACTCGATATGCGGTTTTGCTCGACTCCCCCTCGGGTGGCTTTGAAGTCCGAAGCGATGGTCGTTCACACTCGGGCCGCCACATCCGAAAAGGTCCTTATTGAATTCAGGTCGACTCTATTTTACGTGTTAAAGCTTTACCGAAATCGGGATGCACTTATCTCCGGATAGTGGAATTATAAGTCGTTACATCGTACAGGTTTTAGAGGAATAAAGACAATCAGTACTAAGTGTGTTTGTAAACAGGATGGAATTTGGAACGGCGTGAGAACAGGACAATTTTTTTGATTACCGCAACAGCTCGTAGCTACAAATCTACAGATTAAACACTGCAGCAGGAGTGAGACCAATCTGTGAGACTAATCTAATTGGGGGTAATCTGTTTTTGGGAAAGAGGTAACCTGGAAAAGATTAATACGTTCGTCACCCGCAGGACCAGAGATTTTGACCCTTTTCGTGTTCCACGTCCAGCAGAATCTCTGCAGCTGATCCGGAAATCCGAAGCTGACTTCGTGGCTATCTGTCCGGGGCCTGTCAGCGCGTTAAACCTGTACGGGAAACCAGGCCAGACCACATCTGCCCCTCATTACGCTGCATAAATGACTGCCATGTGGTGAGATGATAAATAGGCCAGTCTATTTATTGGAGCACAACAAATTGGCTACAAACACTGACATGGAATCGAAGAACTATAAATACTGGACGCGATGAAAGCTTTAAAATGTGCCGCAGCTAGTTTACGAGAATCCAGGTCTCCCCTCTTTTTTCTTTTTATGTACTTCGAGGTAGTCGTCCGTCCCTCTCTCTCTCTCTCTCTCGCTCTCTCTCTCTCTTTCTCTCTGTTCTTCTTCTACTACCAGTGCAGTAAAAAAGCGTTTTCTCCCGTTTCTCGCTTTCCGCCTGCAGTAAACCGCGCAGTCCGTGACGTTGACTCGCTGTGCTCTTTCCCTACGATCTTATCAAGAAACACGACAGAAATTCCAGAGCGAGTCGGCAGCAGACAGGCCGTAAACCCTGTGTAATTGCATATTTGGAGTTTATCTGTTTTTTTCTCTCTCTCTCTCTTTTTTGCGAAATCGCACACGATTCTCTTCCCTGGTGGTCCTTAAACACATCCATATGTCCTGTGTTTCTCTTCTCACTCCTCTCCCCTTCTCTCTCTCTCTCTCTCTCTCTCTCTCTCTGTTGCTATCCTCTATCTTCCCTTCCCTCCTTCCCAACCTCTTCTCTCCCCCTCACTCTTTTGAAACATTACCCGCTGCATGATTAGCCGACCTGCGTGCCGCGCTTTTCCTGTTGTGAAGATGCTGTGCGGTCCGAGACACTTTCTCTACGTCAGACGGGGTTTCTGCGTGGACGTAGGACGTCAGCGGCGTCCAACCAGGAACACACACGGAACGCAAGGGAGGGATTTGGATCGGATCATGTGTGGGCCTGGAGAAAGAAAGCCCATCTGTTTTAAAACACGTGCTAAATATTAGCGTATTCGCATTTTCCTGTTTTGGCGAGAGGAGGGAGGGGCTCGAGAGCGGAAAGGTCTCGGGCCGGGGTTAGGCGCTGTTTGAAACTGGAAACCCTTTTTCAGCCTTATTTGTTTTATGATTCTGCGGGACGCCGTGTTTACACTCGACGTGCAACATCTGGATTAGATAATTTGTCTGGAATTAACCGCCGCTGGATGCTTATCGAGCCCTGTCTGATTAAATCTGTTTGATGTTTCTGCTTTGTGTTTCATAATGATTTTTTTTCCCCTCTGTCAGCGTGTCACTGCGAGATTTGCATCACAGATGAAGGTTGCAGTGGACGGCTGCTATCTCACACAAACACACACACACACACACACACACACACACACACACACACACACACACACACACACACACAACGCACCTACAGTACGTTTTTATAATTACTTTCCCTCTTTTGATCTGTAGTGGTTCGTTTAAAAAAAACACAGTGATTGGTGGCGTTTTGCCTACAGCACGGGTCCGACAGGCCTCGAGTCCTGGCAAAGCACAGAAAAATGGCAGCGCTCACAAGCTGATAAGTGTTTCTGTTTGCTTGTTTGTTTACATGTTTGTTTGTTTCTCTTGGACCGTTCCCATGCGCTGTGGAACCAAACAGTCCTGTGTGCTAACTAATAAACGCGCCCTGAGAGAGCGGAGTCTGCCAGAGCGTTAGCCGAGCGTTAGCCGAGCGCAGCAGTCGACTCTGAGCTCTTTGAGAGATTAATAATCAGGAGACCCTGACCGTGATGGAACGCTGCCTTGTTTTCATCGCATAAATTAACATTTTGAGGAAGCGCAATGTACACATGACTAATCTCGCTAATTACGGGCAGGCAACGCTACGAATGCTACGCTACACTACACTGATGTCAAATCATCGGCTAATTACAAATAATTGCTAATCTAGCGAAACAGTTTATCCTTGATGGTTGTTGGGTCTCATTAACCTCCAACACTCGTTTCTTTTCCCCAAAGTTGGTAGTAGCTACACAACTTTATGAATTATATATATAGGGAAAATAATCAACAGCTGAGTGGCATGATTAAGTAGAGTTGTTGTTTCCACTCTGATTTTTCATAACAGCACAAGAGACGTATTTCTCTTATTCCGCGCCAAGTTGCCATCACTAATAATTTTTAAAAAGAGTGAACTGTTTTACTTTTTATTCATTTAATCGCACAGTTAACTGTTTAATGTACATATACATTAATATAGTAAATATATTAATATAGTAAATATATTAATATAAATGAACTATTAATAGTTAAAATATGTATGTATAGTGCATACATACTGTAAATAATATGATGATATTATATATATATATGTATTATATAGATATTTTATATGTTTATATATTAGTGTTGATTTACTACTTCTTTGGCCTCTGTATCTGTCAATCTCAATAAAGGAGGTGTGACCTCTTTACCTGTCATTCTCGGTGAAGTAGGCATGGCTTCTGTATCTGTCAGTCTCAGTGATGGGGCGTGGCCTCTGTACTTGTCACTTTGTACCTGTCAGTCTCAGTGAAGGAGGCGTGGCTTCTGTATCTGTCAGTCTCACTGAAGGAGGCATGGCCTCAATACCTGTCAGTCACTGAGATGGAGGAGTGGTCTCTGTACCCAATACTCCCTCTAAAGGAGGTGTGCCCTCTGTACTTTTCAGTCTCAGTGAAGAAGGCGTGTCCTCTGTACCTGTCAGTCTCAATAAAGGAGGCGTGGCCTCTTTATCTGTCAGTCTCAGTGTAGGAGGCGTGGCCTTTGTACCTGTCAGTCTCAGTGAAGAAGGCGTGGCCTCTTTACCTGTCAGTCTCAGTGAAGGAGGCGTGGCCTTTGTACCTGTCAGTCTCAGTGAAGGAGGCGTGGCCTCTTTACCTGTCAGTCTCAGTGAAGGAGGCGTGGCCTTTGTACCTGTCAGTCTCAGTGATGGGGCGTGGCCTCTGTACTGGTCAGGCTCACTGAATTGGCATGGCCTCAATACCTGTCAATCTCAGTGAAGGAGGCATGGCCTCTGTACCTGTCAGTCACTGAGATGGAGGAGTGGTCTCTGTACCCAATACTCCCTCTAAAGGAGGTGTGGCCTTTGTACCTGTCAGTCTCAGTGAAGGAGGCGTGGTTTCTGTATCTGTCAATCTCAGTGATGGGGCGTGGCCTCTATTCCTGTCAGTCTCAGGGAGGGAGGCATGGCCTCTGTACATGAGGTGTGGTCACTGTACCTAATAGTCCCTTTGAAGAAGGTGTGGCCTCTGTGCCAATTACTCCCACTGAATATAACATAACACAAAAAATAAATGTATCCTTTGGGAAGCGTGTAGTGACCGGGGATGATTCCACTTGGCCATGTAGATGGTGGCTTGTGACTGCAGTCGCTCAAAAGTGTAGGACTGAAATTCAGTTTTTCAACAGTTTTGGACCTGAGCCTCCATTAACAAAAGTCGACTTCATATTAACTTAAAAATCTTTTCCATTATACTGAACGTTCAGCCTCATAGCACGCAGTATGACTGCACAACAGTCCCTACTGTATCAATGCATCACCCAAATGAGTCCGGGTCCTCTGAAGGTTTCTTCCTATTCCCATCTCAGGGAGTTTCTCCCCTTCTTCCTCCCTCGTCTTTCTTACCCCCGTCGCCCTCAGCTGGCTCATCAGGGACATTCTGTTCATTCTGATTTATACGTATTTCATCAACCTTTTTTTTCAAACTCCTTTCCATTATTTCTTGTATAAAGCTGCTTTGTTGCAATGACCATTGTTTAAAGTGCTATATAAATAAAACTGAATTGAAAAAGCATGTCGTACTACATTCTACCATAACAAATTATACGTTTTTCTTTTTTATTTATTACGTCCCAAGATGTACATCATGTTATCTGGAAAAAAGGAGAGCGATACACACCCTGGGTCAATAAGATGCAGTGTTAAATAAGTAAAGTTAAAAATAAAAGTGTCTTTGTTGCTCCCAGCTGGTCTCCCGGCAGTAATGGGTGTTTGATGGTGAAAGGCTGCGAGCCGTTAGGGATGTTACCGACTCTCGCTGACGGAGAAGAACAATCTCGCCTGTCTAGCACGTCGACTATTCCTACGCCAAGGAACAGATGCTGGATCCTCCGTGTTTTATTGACTCTAGACATCTGTTAATACAGTGGCTTGATCTTAGCCGAGTGTTTGTTGATGCACGGACAAGAGAGGCTGAGCGCCAGATGAAACAATCAGAGAAGGAGAGGGAGATGGTGGAGCGCTGATAACTATCTGTAAGCCTGTCATTTTGCTGTGACGGGGTGGGATTTACTGCCGCGCTCCTTCGTGGGTGGGGTGAGCAGCGAGTCCGGAGCGTCCCTCCTGAAATCTCTCCAGCGCAACAGCTGCAACTTGTCAAGATTCCGTCGAGTTATTGCTTTTTCGAAAGAAATCGTGGGACTTTTTTTTTTTTTTTTTTAAACCAGTAACGCATGACAAATCGGCAGGATTTTTGGCCCAGCAGGAAAAGTCCCAGTGACGAGGTCGTTACAGGGACGGGCGAGCGCCAGCACACGATCATGCCGCAGTCGGTGGAAGACATTTGTTCGGCCATTTTTTTTCCCGCCTCTGTCTTGCTGGTGAAAACGCAGTCTGTCCCATTCCAAACATTTCTTTCATTTTATTGGTCGCCTACAGTAGCATGTGGAGCCGCTGCCATTTGTCTCCTGTCGAACTCTCACAGTAGTGTTTTGTTTGTGAGAGAGTGAGAGTGTGTGAGTTCTGTAAATGGATATCTCTCACCATGAGAAACGTTGAACTGATTTATAGGAGTTGTTGCGATTTCCCGTGGTGAAGACCGGCTCACATTCTCAGGATCTCTCGCTCTCTCTCTCTCTCGCTCTGTCTTCATTAAATACATCTAGGATTTTCTAGATAGATAGATAGATAGATAGATTTTTACTTTATTGATCCCAAAGGAAATTCCAGACACGAAGACAGACATCATGATAAAATTCTACTAAAACATGACTTGAACTGACGCGTAGTTTCACCTTGCACCTCCAGGGTCTGGGTTCGACTCTCGCCTCAGGGTCTGTGTGCATGTGGTTCGCATGTTCTCCCAGTGCTTGCTGGGTTTCCTCCCACAGTTCGAAGACATGCTGATTGGCATTCAGAAAAATCTGTGTGCCCTTGGGATACACTGCAACTGGATAAGCGGTACAGAATATAATGAATACAGTATGAGTATGAGTGGGTGTGGCCTTACATTCTAATTTGCATATTTGATTGACAGCCATCTGTGGCCTGAACTAAACGCAAGTGATGAGAACTGGGATTGTGTGCATTTTTTCCCTTAAAGTTAGCATGGTAAGCTACGTGCACGCTTGCTGAGTTGACTTTGTCTTGCTACTGTACTTAGTTCTGGCTTCACTCAGTAAACCTTTGAAGTGGTGGCAAATCGACTTTATGAATGCCATGTGATTGACATGTGACTGGTGAAGGTGTGCCCTACCCATGATCACATGATGATTGATGTGTAGACCCGCCCAATTTATGATAAATTCCGCTGAATTTGAAAATAAAGAAAAATACAAAAATTCACATATTGTGTTGTGTCATGTCGTTGTAGCGCACCATCTCATATAATATACTGTATATTATTGTCTCATCTTGGGTATCATATAATATATCTATTACTGTATATTATGTTATATTATATCATATCATATCATATCATATTCATTTTCTATTTTGCTCTCATGTGGGTGGCTGGAGCCTCTCGACAGGGCACAAGGTGAGTGAGTCAACCCATTGGGGTGCCAATCTATTGCAGGGCACAATCACACACACACACACACACACACACCCACACCCACACACACACACACACAGACGAGATGAGATTCAAACCCGCAACCCTGGAGATGTGAGACACCAGTGCAAGCTGCTGAGCCATCATGGTCCTGTAGGATCATATTATATGATGTCATATATTGTATTGTGTGTTCAAGTCAAAGCGAGACTTTTGGGCGAGTGGTGTGAACTGTACACACAGTCATTCACCTGCACCACTTGCACATGTTTGAGTTCCTGGGAGTCCAGTCCGATCATGTCTCAGGTGTACTGAGAAAACTTTCTACCGTGGTGTTATTCAAGCACTGAGTGAAACACTGGGGTAAGTGCTTTAGTGTATCAGCAGATTATATAGAGAAATAAAGGCAGTTTCTACTCCCGGAACTGTTTTCTGTTATTCTGCATAATCATAAGTCCCAGTTTGATTTGAACACTCCTTGTATATGCCGTATCATATCATATAATGCATTATGTCATATCAGCTTGTGTTATCTCATTTATTTAACCATATCATGATAATACAGTGAGCACAAAACAAGGTAATGAAGTTAAGGTAATTAGTTGATGAGTTAAACGCTCGCTGAGGTTTGTTGTAGGTTACAGTCGACTTAAGAGCTTCATAACAAATCAGTCCCTGTTTTCATTTTCTTGCCATAACTCATGTTGTGAGTCATTCCTAAAGTGGCTTTTCTACAAATCCTGGCCACAGGCTGCTGCTTGTGAAGTTCGTAATGCTGTAAAAACACATGAAGCAAACAGTCAGGTTGAGGTTCCAATAACATCTATAAGCTATTTGGGGGATTTTTCCTGCCTGAAACTCCAGCCTGCGTTTATCACTCGACATGCCCTTTACTCTCTCTCTCTCTCTCTCTCTCTCTCTCTCACTTTCCTCACACTCTTGTTGGCTTTGGCGTTTCTTCTCAGATTGAGCTGAAAGTAATGGTTTGTTTAAGTGCGCTGGGAGCAGCCTGCGAAAACACCACCACCACACAGCTACACAGAGAGAACTAAAGAAAATAAAGTGAAAAAGAGAGCGAGAGAGAGAGAGAGAGAGAGAGAGAGAGAGGGAAGGAGAGAGAAAACATGATTTGCGTGTAGTTTTGTCCTCCTTTGGTCGTATTTATAGCCAAGCACAGAACAGTAAACATTGTTATGCCACGTTGTTCTATAACAGAGTTTTTATTACTCAGGAAGGATGTGAGTTAATAGTCAACTATTGTACACATCCTTCCTGAATAATAGGAAATCTGCAAAGTTTATTTACCCATGAGCATGAGTGTGTTCTGCTGCAGAGGCTTGGGGAGGATTTACGGTTCTCTGTTACGCATCCTATTCATTTCAGCAGCCAGCGGTGCCTGGTCCAGTTTCCCAAAAGTTAAGATCTTGGCTGAGATGGAGAGAGAGAGAGAGAGAGAGAGAGAGAGGGAGAGAGAGAGAGAGAGAGAGAGAGAGAGCGAGAGGAGAGAGAGAGAGAGGAGAGAGAGAGAGAAAACTTGATTCTTACTTAAGATGGAACCATAGTATGCATAACAATAATAACAATAATAATAATAATAATAATAATAATAATAATAATAATAATAATAACAATAACAATAACAACAATAATAATAATAATAATAACAATAACAATAATAACAATAATAACAACAATAATAATAACAATAATAACAATAATAATAATAATAATAATAATAATATATTTGAGTGAAAATAACCTAATATGAGAAAATGCATCTTATAATTTCTTACTATAAATTAAATACATATATTATTATTCTGTTTGTTCTTAAGTTTTAAGCGAGGGATTTTATTGTAAGATGGAGATCGTAGGTTTCTTTCATGGATAACAAAAAATGCTTGAAATTCATCCATTTCTTTAAGACTCCTTACACTTGAAACTTGACAGGAATGGGTTTATTAATTATGAATTTGTATTACTGTAATCTTATAACTACTTTAAGAAATGTTAAATACATTCGTCTATATACGAGATATACGTAAAGATTCATTCGCTTAGATGTCATTGTCAATGTCTTTTTTTTTCCAGCATGAAAAAAAAAATCATATCAATATACCTAAATATCATTTTGGAGTTTTTATACTTCACATATACATTTGTACTGCTTACAGTTTTTACTTTTTTATTTCATTACAAATCTTAAAGCGTTTGTCCTCTTTCATCCAGCTAGTGACTGCACTCGACTCTAT
>JAAGKR010008260.1:0-23980 GCA_011419295.1 Clarias macrocephalus
CTCTTATGAGGACCTTCTAATTATATAATTACACAAATGCATCTAATTAATGACACATTTCGCCTAAATATAACCATATCATTAAGCCTTGAACTAAAAAATAAAAAACAAAATCTAATTAATTTTAAACATTTCCTTGTGAGGACCAAAAGTCCCCATAAGTTCAAAACTGTCGCTTAGTTGTATGCGTGTGGGGACATTTGGTCCCCACTAAGATGTAAAAACATGGACACACACACACACACACACACACACACACACACACACACACACACACACACACACACACACACACACACACACACACACACACACACATGACTGCAACTGTGTATCATTTTTTAAATTATATGTTGTGGTGTAAAACAATAAAAATCATCCGTTCCTACCGGGACTCAGTACTAGGCAAATACACAACCTATAACAACATATAACTCCTTTTCAATGTGACATTATTTATTTAACAAAAATGAAGCCAAAAAGAAAGAGCATAGGCAATAGTTAGTACTCCCAATGCTTCAATAGCTTGTGGGTCCACCTTAAGCAGCAATAACTTAATTAACATTTCCTTAATGACTTTATCAGTCTCTCATATCATAGTGGAAGTATTTTGGCCAATTCTTCTGAGATTCGCTTCTGCACAGCTCTGTTAACGTCCAGCTACAGCATTTCAGTTGGGTTAAGGTCTGGACATTTTGGCCACTTCAAAATCTTGAGTGTTTTACTTTTCAACAATTCTGATGTGGCTTTACTGGTGCGCTTCAGATCACTATTCTGCTCCATGACCCATTTTCAATTTTTAGCTGTTAGACATTTGACTCTAGAATACTTTGGTATACAGAAGAGTTCATGGTCAACTTAATAACTGTGTGCTGTGCTTGACAGTGGGTATAATGTGTTTCTGCTGAAATGCGGTTTGGTTTTTGTCAAATAAGGTGCTGAGCTTTATGGCCAAACAACTCACTTTGGTCTCATGGTTTAATAACTTTTTCCAGACTGATGTGCAGCAACAATTGCTTCTCTAAGACCATTGTTTATTTCTTTTTATCTTGGCATTGTGTTAACACACACAGAGGAACGCTCCATATGAGCAAAAAGCCAAAACGTCTGCTTTTATAAAGGATTGAACACCTGCTAATGATCAATTAATCAAGGCCTGATGATTAGCAGCACCTGGCTGCAGCTTACCCTCTTAAATCCTCTGAAAGCGTTAAGGGGTGCGTCATATTGCCCAAATTTCTTTTTCTTTTTTTGGCTCCAATTTTGTTAAATGAATAATGGCATGGTGAAAAAAGTTCTATAGTGGTGTTCATCTGAGGTTGTATTTGTCTAATATTAAGACCCACAACACAAAACATACAATTAAAAGAGGGGGCTCATGCTTTTACACATGACTGTATTACTTAATTGATAATGACTTGTGTAAGTATTGTAAAAGTACTGTATTTTGGCTATAAGACTTACCTAAAACATGTATTTGGTATGTAGCAACAATTCTTTTAGTTTCACCAGAATATTCTGCTTGATAGAGTCCACTATCTTTCTTCTGTACACTATTCAGTGTGAGACTGTGGGTTTTCTCATCGAATTTCACCCTACCTTCAAACCTTCTCAATACTCTAAGGCTTCCAGTATATTTCACAATGTTCTCAGTTTGGTTAAATATCCAAGTGAGATCATCACCCACAATCTTTTCTGGTACATCCAGTTGAACAGCACTGTTAACCAGCTTGAAAACAGGATCACACACTGTAAGAAAAGAGCAAACATTAATTATTTATCTTGTGATGCCTTGTATTATGTTGGACAATGATTTATTTATTTAAACAATTATTTCCATTCAACAAATAGAATGAGCCATGCATTGTCAAATTCACATAATGTAGCTCTGAGTTGTAACAAAATACTGACAAATACTGCAGAATTATTAACATAAGACCTTATCGCATTCCTTTCTATTTATTTCTTTTATTTATATATTTACGTTTCCCAATCAGAAGTAGCAGATGGACAAAAGCTGTGACAGTGAGATCTCAAACCGCTGCCTACAACGCAGTATTTGCCTCTGGGAAATGTTGTACACTGTCATATAATGTTTGCAAAGCTGTGAAGTAGGTCAAGCAGTGTCACAGAAGGAAAATAGAGTAACAGGAAACAGAGTAACTTTAAGAGCCTGTAGCTGGGTCTAAGGATGATAACAGACTACAGAACATCAACAACCAGAATGATGAATGGGGACGTGTCTCTGGCAGAAGAACCAAACACCAATACTAACAGTGCTAGCAGTGCTAATGTCAATAGACAGAATTAAAATGCTGCCGTATATGACATGTTTATCATCTCGGAGCATGAAATGAGGAGAGCTTTCAGAAAGGTGAATACCAGGTCCTCAGCGATGACCCCACTGTCAGTGATCTAGAATTCATCTTTGAGTTTAATTTTTGGAATTAAATGATGAAAATAAAATTCTGCAATATTCCAATTTTTTTGAGGAGCACTGTGGCACATCAGAAGACCCATGCAGATTTTCTACCTTCCTTACCACCAGTTTTAGGCTTTTTACACAGTATACACAAAAAGATAACTGTATAAGTATATGAAATAATTGGTATAGGTATAGATCTTCATATTTCTGGGTATTAAACTAATTAATGGTTTATCTATATGAATTAAAAAAAGCTTTTACATTTAGTCATTTGGCAGACGCCCTTATTCAGATCAAATGACATTTTTTAAATCTAATTATACATCTAAGCACTTGAGGGTTAAGGGCCTTGCTTAAGGGCCCAACAGGGACAACTTGGTGGTCATGGGATTTGAACATAGGACCTTCTGAACCATAGTCCAACCACAGTCCAGCTGCCCCTGACCCATGTATGTTTCATACATTGGAAGTCCAGAAAAAATACTCAGAGAAATTTTAAATCTGTCTGTCTGTCTGACCAGACGATTTTTGCTCAAGGCAGGTGTGGCTATATGCGTCACTCGACAGAGCTAATCAATTCTGCAATTTTGCCATGAGGTCAGCGTGGCTATATATATATATATATGTCACTTCGCTGAGGCAAATCAATGCGACAGTTTACTGTGTATACACAGAGTATGCGGAAGACACAGAAATTATGAAAATGCATCTACAAACTTCCACAATCCTCCCCAAACAAAAACATTGGTATGACACAGCATACTCCAAAAATTGGTGCATACCTTATGAAAACTGAACCTTTCACAAAAAATTAAATTTAAAAAATAGAAGTAGAAGGGAAGTTATGAGCAGTTATGTGTCAGATGTTGATCAGCTTATTTGTAGCTTTAACTTTTTACCCTCTTTACTCGTTAACGACTCATATCATCTGCTATTATATCATAACCTATGACATCACATCACATCATAAATTATATATCATATCAATCATATAAATAGTATATCATATCATATCATATCATATCATATCATATCATATCATATCATATCATATCATATAAAAGGTTTTGTCTGTACATTGGTCAGAACTCACTTTTTCATACATTGTAGAACTCGAAACCAGTCTCAGAAAATTTCAGTTTTTACGTCTGTCTGTATATATTTTGTATATATGTCTGTTTCTAACCAGATTTTGTCGCAGCATGGCTGGAAATAATTTAATTAGACTTGTCTTTGCCTGAAGTTAAACTTGCACCATAAATTAAATCAAAATGTTTAGTAGAAGGGAAGATATGAGCAGTTATGTGCCAGATTACATCACAGCATCTAGAGCTTTTTTGGATGAATATAGTATTTTTTCCCCCTCAAGTTGTGCGTGGCTATAGGTGTTACTCAACAGAACTAATCAATGTGACAGATTACCATGTAAGACACAGAAATGACAGAAATGACCTACAAATTGCCCAAATCCTCATAAAACAGAAAGGAATATGTGACGCAGCATGACTTACTCCAAAAGAGGAACAGTAGACTAAGAAAACTGCACTTTCAAAGATGAATGGAAATGAGTGCATGTAAAATCCCAGAACTGAGACCTCAGTTGAGCTCAAATCTAAATGTTGCGTAATAGCGATGTTATAACAAAAAAAAAAAAAAAAAAATGCTGGAATATATGAAGAAAAAAGTATTTTACAGTGTAGTGAAGTTTACAGTATGTGGCAAATAAAGCCTGAACTTATACTATATACTTATAAAATAAGCTACTAAGAAGCTACTTGCTCACTACTAGCTTTTGCACTAATAGATATAAATTAGTACTGAATACTGAAAAACTGAATACATTTACTGGGATTACTTAATATTTTTTACCTCTGAAATAACAGCGCTGTAAGTGATTTTTAACGTGCTTATAACAAAACTTCATCTTTATCTCTATCTTCTCATCTGTGATTCACTCTCCGATTACCAAACAGGAAGTTTGATTTCTTTGTATTAATATAAATATAAGTTAGGCAGAGAGTTCTACTGTACAGGAAGACAGGCAGACATGTACATTTCAACCTGAAATAATATCACTAATTACATTAGGCGGCACGGTTACTTCATGGTTAGCATTGCAACTTTGCATGCATGGAGTTTGCATGTTCTCCATGTGCTTGGTGGGTTTCCTCCCACATTCCAAAGACATGCAGATTAGGCTAACTAGGGTTTCCAATTTGTGAATGAGTGTGTGAGTGTGTTCCATGCAATGAATTGGCACCCATCCATCCCACTGGTATCCAGGGAGTAACCATGCCCAAGGTTTCCTGGAATAGGCTCCAGGCCCCCCACAACCTAATATACAGGATAAAGTGATATAGACAACGAATGATCACATTAAAGCTAATAAGTTTATTTTTAGCTTTAACCTTTTTCAAAGATGGGTACTAACGCTAGTATCAGGGGCTCAAAAATGGGGTATGCAGTATATGCAGGGCATAGGTGCGCCACACGGAGGACTATTTTTGTTTAGCATTTTAAACGAGTAAAAAAAAAATATATATATATATATATAATATCAATTTAGCCCCACCCCCCTATAGTTTCCAGACAGTCACGTATGCAAAATGGACAGAAGAGGGAAATTTTCTGGCGCGCAGAAAAGAAAAAAGAAATAAAAAAGAAAATGAAAAACAGTGTCTTAAAATGAGGACAGCAATGTCAAAGTGGATAAAAAGAGATTGGTAAGCTTGACCTATCATTTTGTATTACTGTAAGTCTTTAAGTTCATCAACATTTAACGTTATTGCCAGTGAGGCTGGGCATACTTACCGTCCGTTAATATCAAATCATTATTCCTGAAAAAATAGGCGTTTGGTTTAAAAAATTTAACTTATTGTTAAACTGAGGTTCTCACCACCAAGCACAACCAGGTTATTGGGCTCTTGCCTTATCTTCTCAGTTCGTTATGTTCAGTCCAGGGGCGCAATAAATGCACGATTTTTTTCCCGGAAAGCCCTGCTGTGTAAACAGAACGAGACCAGCGTATGGATCTCTCTACACATTCATTCATACAGTATTTGAGACCCTATTGTAAGCTTTTTGTAAACAGGATTCTCAAAACAGCTCTAAAAACCACAAAGTTTCTAAAAATTATGCAGTTTAAATTTATTAATGCTTTTTTCTGTTTTTGTTGTAATAACAGTGCTAATGAAATTACATCACTGTTTAGCAAATACAATCATTTTAATGCTTTGTACGTGAGTGTTCATAAAAAAGACGTCTTAAAAGGCAGAACAAAAGTTTGGACACACCTTCTCATTCAAAGAGGTTGAATTTGTATTATGGCAAGAAAAAAGCAGCTAAGTGAAGACAAAAACGAGTGGCCATCATTACTTTAAGAAATGAAGGTCAGTCAGTCCGAAAAATTGGGAAAACTTTGAAAGTGTCCCCAAGTGCAGTCACAAAAACCATCAAGCGCTACAAAGAAACTGGCTCACATGCGGACCGGCCCAGGAAAGGAAGACCAAGAGTCGCCTCTGCTGCGGAGGATAAGTTCATCCGAGTCACCAGCCTCAGAAATCGCAGGTTAACAGCAGCTCAGATCAGAGAGCAGGTCAATGCCACACAGAGTTCTAGCAGCAGACACATCTCTAGAACAACTGTTAAGAGGAGACTGTGTGAATCAGGCCTTCATGGTAGAATATCTGCTAGGAAACCACTGCTAAGGACAGGCAACAAGCAGAAGAAACGCGTTTGGGCTAAAGAACACAATAAAGAACACAATAAAGAAAACTCTTTCAATGAGAAGGTGAGTCCAAACTTTTGGTCTGTACTGTAAATTATTTATTTATACTTTAATGTTTTAATCCCTTCCATTTTTGCATTTCTGGTAGTTTTTAAGCACTCTTTCATAGTGTGTAGAAATATGCAAGTAGTTTCATACTGAAAGTTGTCTGCTGTAGTATAGGTATAACAATACCATAATGGTATATTTACTCAGCCATGAAGATGAAGAGGACAACGAAGAGCAGGTGAAAGAGAACAGGTAGGAATGGGCCAAGAAATATAGCAGGTTGGAGTACTGCAGAAATAAAGTATAAATAGTGTGAAATATCTGGTACATTTACTCAGCCATGAATATGAAGAGGACAGAGAGAAAGCAAATAAATCAAGAGCAGGTGAAGAGAACAGGTAGGAGCTACCACACAGGATACAAAGGGGTTATGACATACCATTACCATTTTAATTTCTGATGTACACTTATAAATTAAGTTACAGTTTTTTGTGCACCAGAATTACAAAATGTTTTTTTATAGTGCAGTGACCTCTTATTTGTCAAAAAATCAAGTAAAATTGAATTCATCTTGTCATGACCACTTTAAACAATATAAAAAAAAAAACATAAATTTGGGATTGATGATTTAAGGTATATATTTTGTGAAATACCTGGTTCATTTATTTAGCCATGAAGATGAGGAGGACAATGAAGCAATGATAGAAAATGATTTCAGAGCAGGTGAAGAAAACAGGTAGGTAAAGGATACAGGATTTTATGACACAGTATTAAGAAACATGCAGAATAAATTATTATAGCCTTAAGAAACAAAGTTTGTGAAACATCTATTTTGTTTACTCACTTGTGAAGATGAAGATACGCCAAAATCCACGGCAAGGGCATTTTTAAAAATGGCCTTTGATGTGGAAAAGTGCTTTGCACCACGTCAGTGTCTAAGCATACGAACTGTACGCACTTTTCCTTGTCAAAGTACTGCAGGTTATTTGAAAATCTAAGTTATTTTTGCAGCTTGCCATTCTAAGGATTTGGACATTGACTGATGCTATTTTATATGTAAATGACATTAAATTGGTGGTGGTGGTGGGGGGGGGGGGGGGCACAACCCATGATCTTGCATACCCCTCAGCAAATGTGCAGTTGTCCCCCTGGCTAGTATGATATAAATTGGTGTTATTAGTCATACATCTTAATGAAGTCTGTTCAGTATAAGATCTATCCCAAACTCTAATAAAATTATAAAATATACAGCTTATCACCCTACTATATTCAACAACCCAGACACTCCACTCACACATGCCAACACAAACTGAAAATAAGTGCAGGTGGAACTTTTTTGGTAACCTCTGTGAAAAGGGCCAAAGTAGGTTATCGTAAGTCTAAATAACACTATTTAAAAATCATATTTTAAATTAATTGAAAACATAAAATATTAGACAATTCTTAATGTACACACTAAAAAATGCTGGGTTGTTTTTACTACCCAAACACTGGGTTGCCTCTGTTGGTTAATTTTTCTGGGTTATTTACAGGGAGTTGCGTACTTTTTGTTTAACCGAGCTTGCTGGGTTGGAGTTGGGGTTAGCAAGTGACAGCTAACATCACAGACAAGACCACCCCTCCCCCGAAGTTCACCGGTGTATTCAGTGGCTGTGTCAACTTTGTAGCTTTTTTTCTTCCTCCTCACGCATTTAAGAGGAAATGTAAACATTCAATATAAGGTCTGTATACACACTTTCACTCACCTATGACTGAATTTGTTCACTGTATGTAACAAATTACCGTGTTACACTCAAACTTTTAGCCTGGTCTGTGCTAGTTTATCTGACAATGGCTGCTAGCTAGCCAAACCAAAGAACCCCACCTGTGTATGAAAGAAACTGCAAAAATGTCTGAGCTTTTTAGCTTTCTTTGTAGAATGCTTGCAGGGTGTATGAAGGTGGTGAAGTGATGAATGAAAGCTAGCATGATGCTAGCTTTTAGCTAGGTTGCTAGGGTTAGCAACCACATATAAAATAGCTGAGGTGTTATAAAACACTAATCTTCTTACAAATATGCATACTAGCCAACCCTCTCGATTTTTCCATAAACTTTTACTTTCTTTAATTTCTTTCTTTCTAAGGTTGGAACCAACACCGTGGAATATCTGTCAGTCGAGGCTGTACCCCTACATTCTGATGTTGGGAGATAATGACCAGCACTACTCTCAGGCATTATTAGATGTTTATTGCATATATGTATGGTTTGCAAAACTTTGTGTTTTTTGTAATAGATCAGTATATCAAAGTAATTTAACTTTTTAAACTGTTTTACCCATAGATATGTAAAACATAAAAATAATAATAAACTATTTGTGAGGTAGAATTAACTCATTATTATAGTTAAGTATAACCTAGCATTTGGATTGAATATTTTACCCATCTTGCTGGGTTAAATAAATAACCCATGGGTTAAATTAACCCAGCATGTAGTTGGTCCAATATTTATCCAGCAGCTGGATTAAAAACAACCCAGTTTGGGCTGTTTTTAACCCAGCATTTTTTAGGGTGTATAAATGTCCATTTAGCTAATATCTAAGGATAATATCCTTAAACGAATACCTCTTTCAAATAGTACAGGTAAGTCAGTAGATCCCCTTAATGCTAATTTAAAATGACAATGATTTAGACTTTGAATAACATTTATACTCTATACTGTTATGGCACATCAATGAATTCTCAACAAGATGTAACCATACTAACTGCTAATAATATAACTGAAAAACTACAAAAAAAAAAAAAAATACAAGGAACATGTTTTCATGTAACATATTTAAATTAATGGCAGAATTTTCATTTAAGAAAATATGTAGTTGAATAAAAATAAATAATAGTAATCGTAAAACTGTTATGTTTAGGTTAGGTTAATTTCATAGAATTAAGCACATTACAAACATTGCTTAGTAAGAAAGACATTATAGCAATAAGTTAAAGCAACACAAGACTCTTTTTTTGTTTTTGAATGCTTAACAGTACAAGGGTGTGGTAAGGGTGGAAGTTGGTCCTTAGTTGTCTAATATTAGATAATGGATCAGATTCTTCTTCTTCTGTTATCTAAAGCTCACTGTAAGTTATAGTGTATCCTACATTTTACCCTCTTCAGTTAAAAAAGATTTTAGAATTTTTTTTTTTTACCTCCAATTGAGACCAACGTGGAGAGAACGAAGACAAACTGCATCGTTGTCGCCATCTTGTTGCCAACTTCCTCTTTAAACTTCCTTTTTGAAAAGGTTCCCTTGTAGTTACGGTTAAAAAACATCATCAATAGCGCCATTAAAGAGAATTTTTTATCAAGAATAGTTTCATTCCTCCAGTTGTTATAAAGTGGATGGTGGCTCATGGCGGAACAGCACAGTATTAAGGCACCTAGATGTTTTTACTGAATATTCCTCCTTGTTATTGACTATATTAAGATGTCATAATATATTGTAGTGTTGTAGACGATGACATTTACTGTTATATACTTCATGATTACTACAGCAACACTGTTACAATAGAAGACATATGAAAACTAAAACTTATTGATTTTTCAGGTAAAGAACTTTAGAAAAAATAATAATTGAAATTGATAGGGCGTGAGATGTTTTATATATAGATGATGATAAGTGAGTAAGTTATTTACATAATTATTAACGTAACTAGAAACTAGTTAGGTATCATTAAATGATTTTTGTCCAATCTTCTACTTTCTGTATTTTTGTTATTATTAATTTTATTTATATATTTTTATTGAATATTTCAGCAGTTATACTTCTTTACGACTCAGACGTCAGTTGGGACTTTCATTAGGGGTACTTTGAGTCAAAAATAAAACAGGATGTCTGTATCTTGTATTAGAAGTCTAATTAATGCTCTGCATTCTGCTTGTGTTCAGTGTAAAGGACATTTTGATTAACAGATACTGTGTGGGCACTGATTTGATCTGGTGTTAAATGGTATGGGCAATGATGGAAAGAGGAGCTTAAAAGTGAATGATGGCTAAATTTTCATTACAAATGATTTGATTGTTAAATACATAAATCAATTCCCATGCACCCACCCAACACACACACACACACACACACACACACACACACACACACACACACACACACACACACACACACACACACACCTGCAAAAAACAAACAAAAAAACAAAAAAACAACACAAACAAAAATACATGTACCTTTCCTGACTCCTTAAACCAAAAACAGTAAATAAATTCCCTCTTCCCAAAATAAATGGCAGTCACGCCCCTTTAAAGTTTTAAACACTTTAAAGGTCTATATCCATGCATCTATTCATGTTCTGTTTCATCTGTTGGGCTGGTCTCCTATTTAATTATCAGTTTCTCCTAATATGTAGGGGCAAGTAAATGCTTTTCTATAATAAGGTAGGCAAAATAAGCAGTATTTGCAAGCTTCCTGCATCTCTACATTTTTTTGTTTAATGAAAATATTGCTTTTATGCTACTTATTCAAACTTTCAATATAATCTATTGTACATTTTTTCTTTGTTTAACCATAATCACAATTATGCTATAAATTGCAGCTAACTTTAACCTAATCTTCCACACATCAGACTCTCTTTCTCATAATAATTATAACCCATAGTTTACTTAAATATAACTTGGACATAACTTTAAAAATGTAGAAATTTGTTCTGAAAAACTTTAGAATGTCCAAAACCTTACAAGTTATGTTTGATACAGCCTGGGTATCTTAAATGAGCCACGATAAATTTTTGAACAAGGTTCAATATAAATTCAAAACCCAATGCTATTTTATGTGCAGCGACCTATTAACAAAATGCACTGAGGTGTGAAAGGAAGGATGTGGCTGACGTGGAACATGAGGGGCTCAGCAATGCATTTGCATAGCCATTATTAACCAGCCTGTTGTTTTGACAACTTGACAAAAGGAAACTATGTTATGGAACAGGTATATCGTATAACAAATAAGCAGAGGTGGAAAAAATAATAAACGCTTGTACTCAAGTAAAAGTACTGTTATATGGAAGCAAATTAGCATCAAGCATTCATTACTTGAATTATATCAGCCTTTGAAAAATACATTTTGAAATTTAATCACTGTTGAATTGTTAATTTTGAAATTTAAATACTACTGAATTTATTAAACTGAAATATTTAAAAAGCAACATCTTTGATTTGAAGTGCTCTGAATGTCACATGAAATTTTCAACAATCCATTTCAAGCTGTGAAATTCAGATGGAAAATTCAAGCTGTAAAATTCAGATAGAAAATTCAAGCTTGGAAATTCAAGTACAAATAAAATACAGGAAAAGCAATCGAGCCAAAACGGAATCCGTTTGTCAGTCACGTGACCCAGGGAAGCGGACGCCTTCGATACCGGCTCCCAGTGAGTCTCGCTACATGGCGGAGGGCAGCGGCTCGGTAAGTGCACCTTCAGTGTGTTACACTAATTATATATTATCAGATATTTTAGTCACTTTACTGTGATAAAGGAATTTAGTCAAAGTTTAGTTAAAGTGGGGCTAGTGAGCATGAGACCCAGACTGATGTTTGTCACACACTCACACGCGCATGAACGAGAGAGAGAGAGAGAGAGAGAGAGAGAGAGATACAGTGGTGGCCAAAAGTATTAGTTCTCTCTGTGCACAGAAAAGGTGACGTCACCAGTTAGTCCAGGTCCGGCTGAAGTGTTAATTAAAATCAGCTGCTTTAGTTAATTGATGGAACAGATAAGTGGCAGGACTTATACTTTCTGAAGCCAGGGCGTCCACCTCTGTACAGTACAAAACCTTCAGGCTTAGAAGAAAATGACTTCAAACTAAATACTGATAGTTGTATGGCAATTTAGTAGCATAAAATAAGTTTTTCTGTATAGTCATTATTTAAACGTTTGATTATGTTATGAAAGCAGTGACTTTCACTTTTGTTCACCACTGTATATATTATTATAAAGCTAAATATAATTATGTTGAACTTGTGTGCCTCAGGACAACTTGATTTAGTCCCTGATCTTTGTTATTGCTTTCAGTACAGGTTGTTCTCCAGCACATTACCTGGCCTCATGATGAAGATGAGGATGATGATTGTTCATTTGATGCGCATGTCAGGCTATCAATCGTCAGTTCATCAAAGATTTTATGTTATTTATGTAGATTTTCTTTTTTTGTAATATGCTATACTTTATGTAAATGTGAGTTGATATTACTTAAACATATTAAAGACATGTCCAGTGGGCAGTTCTGGGGGTGCTACTCATAAAAATTAACAGCAGTAGATGAAAGAGAAGCTGTATTCTCATCTAGATGGTGTCCAACTTAAAACGAAATTACAAAATAACTGTATTTTACAGGCCAAAAAGCACGATCACTTTGCTTAGTCACCAGAGCATGTATTTATACCAAATTAGTCTAGATTATTTGATAAGCAATAATTATATATCATGAGGAGGAGTTTGTCTAATTGTTTGTCAGACAAACTGTTCCTCTATGGTTCCTCTTACTGCTCATTTCCATGGATATAAACTTACTGTAGGGAAATGGCTCAGGATCTCCATCTGACTTTTAATATTTAGTCACCTCAGTGTCGCATTTGAGAGGAGCTGTATTCTCATCAGCTAAAGCTAGTAAGTCATTCTCACTGAAGTGCTGCATCCTACAGCCCATTGTGGTGAGAAATCAATTCACCCAGTGGTCAGCAGAGATCATTATGCAGATAACTGAAGCTATGGAAAGCAAGTTCCTTGATTATTAACTTTAATGTAAATACTGAATTTAGGAATAGTACATTACTCCATTACTATAATTAATTGTATATATTTATTTGTAATGTGCTACTTTGTAATATATAACCCCACACTGCCTGCATTTGTAAAAATAAATAAATAAATAAATAAAAATTATATATATATATATAATTGAGATTGAAAGTAAGTGTAGTAAATATACGGATTATATATGGGAAGAATGTAGACCTACAGTGGTTAGTTATGGTTAAAATATTGCATATTCATACAGTATTTGGGAGCAATAGTTCATTCAAGCACTGATCAGAGGTGCAGCATTAAATATTTCCTGACCACAAAACCTTTTTCAACTCTGTATTGTAGACACGTCCATTTACATATACTAGTTAAAAACTGTTGTATCACAGATGCACTGTGTTTCACTGTGCTCATTTTGTACAAAATTTATAAATGGAAGCATTGGCTTGCAATAGTTAATAGCATTAATCAGGAATATTAGGATCATAAAACAGCAGCTACAGTATTTGTAAATACCATTTTAAGTATAAACAGGACCAAAGTCTTACACATTGTTCAAAAGATTCATAAGATTGAAATGGAGCAATGTAAATGTCACACCCATGGGATGCAGCCCTTGGATGTACAGACTCTTGATGTTGTAAAATCGTCATAAATTTTGTAATGTTTTGGCGTTTGGCCTCTGTACATCACCACATTTCATTTGAAATGAAACACTCAATTTGCCAGTGAAATTGCAAGCAAAGTGTGGCATTCACCATTCAGGAATTACAGACATGTTCACACACACACACACACACACACACACACACACACACACACACACACACACACACACACACACACACACACTTATTTTGGGGGTTCATAAATAATGGGGAAAAACAGTTAAACCTAAGGATTGCCTTTACTACTTGAATAAAAATTCTCTGCATTCAATAACTGCCTGAAGTCTGAAACCCATGGACATGACCAATGCCGAGTTTCCTCTCTAGATGCTTTGCCAGACTTGTGGGTCTTCCTGCTTTCAGTCTTTGTTCTTCCTTTAGTGAGAAGCATGCCCTCCTTTTATTTACTTGCTGAATCATGCTACACCTGGCCATGCATCTACTTGTCAGCCAGATTTATTTGAAGGTGACTAATTTCAGAAACATCACTTTTTTAGACACTTTAGTAGCAGATTCTCCATTTTTGCCAGACTACATTTATGACCTTTCTCACCTGCTATTGTCATTACTTTGCCAGAAATTAAAAGGTAGGAAATATTTGGCAGGATGTGTATAAACATGAACATCATGTACACAAATTTTACACAGAACTCAGCAATTCACTTGAGAGTTTTAGGCACTATGTACAGAGGTGGACGCCCTGCCTTCAGAAAGTATAAGTCCTGCCACTTATTTGTTCCATCAGTTAACTAAAGCAGCTGATTTTAATTAACACAACTCTTCACCCAGACCTGAACTAACTGGTGACGTCACCTGTTCTGTGCACTGAGAGAACTAATACATGGCACATACTGTCTTAATACTTTTGGCCACCACTGTGTATCTCTCTCTCTCTCTCTCTCTCTCTCTCTCTCTCTCTCGTGTGTGTGTGTGTGTGTGTGTGTGTGTGTGTGTGTGTGTGTGTGTGTGTGTGTGTGTGTGTAACAAACATCAGTCTGGGTCTCATGCTCACTAGCCCCACTTTAACTAAACTTTGACTAAATTCCTTTATCACAGTAAAATGACTAAAATATCTGATAATATATAATTAGTGTAACACACTGCACGTGCACTTACCGAGCTGCTGAGCCGGGAGCCGGTATCAAAGACGTCCGCTTCCCTGGGTCACGAGACTGACGATTGCTTTTCCTGTATTGAATTTGTACTTGAATTTCACAGCTTGAATTTTCTATCTGAATTTCACAGCTTGAAATAGATTTTTGAAAATTTCATGTGACATTCAGAGCACTTAAATTCAAAGATGTTGCTTTTTAAAGTCAAATATTTAAGTTTAATAAATTCAGTAGTATTTAAATTTCAAAATTAACAATTCAACGGTGATTAAATTTCAAAATGTATTTTTCAAAGGCTGATATAATTCAAGTAATTACGATGCTAATTTGCTTCCATACTGTTACTTCAGTGAAATTTATTGATGTAGGGACAGTCAGAAAACCTGGAGTGGAGTCTGGAGCGGCACACGAACTGGACAACGTCTTACGGGTTGTAACAATGGCTACTTTAAAAAGTAGAAGTACACAAAAAACAGTTTGGCCCTAAATATTTATTGAGTGCGTTAGTGTGTGCATGTGTGCGCGCACGTGTATGCGTGTAAACATTTGTAATATGGGTGTATGTATGTGTGCATGTGTGTGATGTATGAGTGTGTTTGTGTGTGTGTGTGTGTGTGTGTGTGTGTGTGTGTGTGTGAGGGTTAGTGTGTGTGAGAGTGAGGGAAAGAGGTGTGTGATGTGTGGATGTGTCAGTCTGTGTGTGATGAGTAAATGTGCTTGCGTTTATGCTTGTTTGTGTGTATGGTGTGTGATTCTGTGTGTATTTACATTAGTGATGTGTGTGTTAGTATGTGTGTGTGTGTGTGTGTGTATGTGTGTGAGATGTGTGTGTGTGTGTGTGTGTGTGTGTGTGTGTGTGTGTGTGTGTGTGTGATGTGTGTGATGTGTATGTGTGTACAATAGGCCGCAGATGCTGGAAGAAAAGCCTCACACTATGAGCCTCACACATTCCTGAATGTGATGTCACTGAACGTGATGTTACAGAAAGTGTCACTGATATAATGTCACTCAATATAATGCCACACAGAAAGTTATTAATCATTTTTCGGTGTAAGTTTAAGACATTATCACGGCTGACCCGTTTGAGATATCAAAAATCCCTCCCAATTTTGCATCCTCAGTGTCTTTAGATCACATCGGCCCGATTTGGTAGCGATTGTATAATTTCCCTAGGAGGAGTATATCAAAATCCATCGGTGCGTTTTTGGGAACGACTCAAAATAACCAGCCTCCTGTTGAGTTGAGCCCAGGACATGCAGCGCGAAAGTTGTTCAGCTCAGTGAGCTCTAGATGTGTACCGAGTTTCGTGTGCCTACGTGAAAGTGTGTATGAGCTATGCAGCAAAATCTTGTGTGGGGGCCCCGGGCCAGGAGACTCTCAGGCATCCTGATGGCAGCAGATTCCAATCTGTCTGCCAAGTTTCATGAGTTTTTGAGCATGTTAAGACCCCCGAAAAGTCCAAAGGTGGGAAAAAAAATCCTTAGGAAAACAAGAGGGTCCTGCGCACCTTACATTGCTTGGGCCCTAATGAAAACACAGAGAGAGAGACAGAGATCTGATTTTAGCCTGGGTAGGGTGTGGAGGATTCTGGGAACATTGATGGTTTAACTACATTTTACACCAGGCTTATTTATTTACATACTTGCTCACTCACTCACTCGTTTGTTTAATGCTAAATATAACTGCAGTTATTCTGCCATCTAGTGGTACAAGCCTCTTGTAACAAAAATCTGCAGTATAAGCAGTATATGAGTCAAATATAAATGAAAATATTTCAAGTAATTTCACTTAAATATCACTTAGACATGACTTTAATAATTAGAAATTTTGTTCTGTAACATTTTTATAAAGCCCAAAACCTTGGGGAAAATACATTCATATACAAGTTATGCATGATGCAACCTGGGTATCTGAAATGAATCACAGGGAATTTTTGTATACGGTTCGATATAAATTCAACAACCAATGCTATTTTATGTGCAGCAACCTTTTAACACCATGCACGGAGGCATGAAAGGAAGGATGTGGCTAACGTGGAACATGAGGTGCTCAGCAATTTGCTTACTTGTTTGTTTATTTAATGCTAAATAAAAATGCAGTTATTCTTCCATCTAGTGGTACAAGCCTCTTTTGTAGAACAGTACAGATTAGAACAGAAAATAATAGAATAGTTTGTGACTGAAGATTTTCCGAGAAGTAGATCTACTTTAGTACTGTAAATGCCAAACACCATCCATTCCAATCTGTCTCTCCAACTGCTTATGAACCTTTCCTAAGCATGGCCATTACAATGTGTTATGAGGATATTTTGTGCAATAGTGGACTTATGTAAACTAGTGACTGTGTTAACATTGCTTACTGGACTTTTTACATGCATGCACATACACGCACAGTTACTCTAACATTACGGTAACGAACAGAGGTGCCTGAATGTATTATGAAGCTCACTGCTGATACATACAGAATTCTATACAGTAGGTGCTAGACGGGAACATGAAAATTGGGCCCACTGGTGTAAATAACTGTCATAGCAATTTCATGAGTTAGGAGGAAGCACATAATATGACAATATTTAAGTGTATGAATGTGCATTAAGTATAAAATATTCAACATACAATATATGGTGTAAAAACAAAGTGTGGTAATGCTTTAAAAATATATGTGCAAAAATGTTTGAAAAAATAAACAAAAAACACATGCAAGAAACAATTAAAATTAAATATCAAAAAATAGTATATAAAATACATATGCAGTAAGGGTACAAGCTTAGATTTTTACTTTGTGTGATATCTTTGCTGCAAAATCATCAGTCACTTTATTATATGATACAGTCTCACATATTTCATGGATTACAGGATTAGGCGGTATAGAAGATGAGTGAGTAAGTGAGTGAGTGAGAACATTTAGCTTTTTTTGAAGCAAAAAAGAATAAGATTTCTGATGGTAAGAATAAATAATGATAGGACATGAGATGTTATATATATATATATATATATATATATATATACACACACACACACACACCACTACTGACAATAAGCTAGGAATATTGTTATTTACATGAGTGCTTTTCCTATTTGCTCTGAAGTTTAATGAAATAAGTAAAAGTTCCCTTTGATATTACTAATAATGCATGAGAAGAAACACCATTTTCATTAGTTTAATATTTATTACCACAAAAATGTAGACAATAACAAGGATAGCCCCAAATAACAAAAATTGACAACCATTGACAGTTGACACCATTTGCCGCAATGACAGCTTGATAGCGACGTCTCATGCTCCTCACTGTGTTCCACTCTTCCACAAGTGCTACATGCAGTTCTGCCAGGTCATCTGGGGGTGGGGTACGATCATCCAGTCTTTGCTTCAACTGGTCCCACACATGCTCTATGGGGTTCAGGTCAGGGGACATTGAAGACCATACCATATGAGGCACTTCAGCTTCCTGCAGTCGAGCTGTGACAATTCTGCCACAATGTGGTGGAGCATTATCATCTATGAACAGAAAGTTGGGGGTGTGCTGGAAGAATTGGGGGATGAGTTCTATGATATCTCTGAGGTAAGAACATGCAGTGACTGGGCCATCTACAATAACCAAATCTGTTTTGCTGACTGGTGATGCCTGCCCAGACGGTTGCACCTCCTCCACCAAAGCAAACCCTGGGGACATGTTGACCTCAGCGTATCGCTCACCACACCTTCTCCAGCAACAGTGACCCGACACACATTGGTGAACAGGATGATAGACCACTGCTGCATTGTCCAGGTCACATGGTTTTGTGCCCACTGCAAACGTTCATAGTGGTGTCTTGGTGTCAGTGGAGTCACCTGTAACGGTCGTCTGGCATTCAAGCCAAAGCGGTGGAGTCATTGCGAATGGTTTGTCTGGAAACCCTAGTACCCCTCACATCTCGTAAATGGGCCTGCAGCTGTGTGGCAGTTGCATAACGATGTCTGAGTGCATAGGTCCTTAAGTACTGGTCATTGTTGCGGCCTGTAACTCTTGGGGCTCCACTCCTGGGTCTGTCATGAACTCTGCCAGTAGTTCTGTGTCTTGATGCAAGTCTGCTGATGACACTTTGAGACACACCAAGTTCATGAGCAACATCTGACTGCCTGCCATCGACTCGAAGGGCCATGGCCAGGTGGCGCTGCGTTTGTCCGTTAATTGACGTTGTATATTCATGGATGTTTGAATGATGAACTTGGAATGACTTACTGACAATACTAACTTTTTATACCCACAGAATGTTGAAATTGATGCCACATTGAAAAGGGTTGTCTTTTGGTATTGGCCCCAATATAAGGCACACCTGTACACAATGGAAAACACAAAATGAGGTGTGTCTACCACCCCAATACAATTGCCCCCCTATCCCAAAAATGTCTGAAATATATATATATATACAGTCATGGCCAAAAGTTTTGAGAATGAAACAAATATTAGTTTTCACAAAGTTTTTTGCTAAACTTCTTTTAGATCTTTGTTTCAGTTGTTTCTGTGATGTACTGAAATATACAAGCACTTGTTTCTGTAAAACACATTGCAAAGGCTTTTATCGACAATTACATGACATTTATGCAAAGAGTCAGTATTTGCAGTGTTGGCCCTTCTTTTTCAGGACCTCTGCAATTCGACTGGGCTGCTCTCAATCAACTTCTGGGCCAAATCCTGACTGATAGCAACCCATTCTTTCATAATCACTTTTTGGAGTTTGTCAGAATTAGTGGGTTTTTGTTTGTCCACCCGCCTCTTGAGGATTGACCACAAGTTCCCATCTCAAGTTAAGATCTGGAGAGTTTCCAAGCCATGGACTCAAAATTTTAACGTTTTGGTCCCTGAGCCACTTAGTTATCACTTTTGCCTTATGGCACGGTGCTCCATCGTGCTGGAAAATGCATTGTTCTTCACCAAACTGTTGTTGGATTGTTGGAAGAAGTTGCTGTTGGAGGGTTTTTTGGTACCATTCTTTATTCATGGCTTTGTTTTTGGGCAAAATTGTGAGTGAGCCCACTCCCTGGGATGAGAACCAACCCCACACATGAATGGTCTCAGGATGCTTTACTGTTGGCATGACACTGGACTGATGGCAGCGTTCACCTTTTCTTCTCCGGACAAGCCTTTTTCCAGATGCCCCAAACAATCAGAAAGAGGCTTCATCCAAGAATATGACTTTGCCCCAGTCCTAAGCAGTCCATTCGCCATACTTTTTGCAGAAGATCAATCTGTTCCTGATGTTTTTTTTTTGGAGAGAAGTGGCTTCTTTGCTGCCCTTCTTAACACCAGGTCATCATCCAAAAGTCTTCGCCTCACTGTGCGTGCAGATGTGCTCACAACTGCCTGCTGCCATTCCTGAGCACTGCACTGGTGGCACTCCGATCCCGCAGCTGAATCCTCTTTAGGATTGAAGGATTGACGCCCTGAAGCCTTCTTAACAAGAATTGAACCTCTTTCCTTGAAGTTCTTGATGATCCTATAAGTTGTTGATTTAGGTGCAATCTTAGTAGCCACAATATCCTTGCCTGTGAAGCCACTTTTATGCAATGCAATGATGGCTGCATGTGTTTCTTTGCAGGTCACCATGGTTAACAATGAAAGAACAATGATTTCAAGCATCACTCTCCTTTTAACATGTCAAGTCTGCTATTCTAACCCAATCAGCCTGACATAATGATCTCCAGCCTTGCGGTTGTCAACATTCTCACCTGAGTTAACAAGACGATTACTGAAATGATCTCAGCAGGTCCTCTAATGACAGCAATGAAATGCAGTGGAAAGTTTTTTTTTCGGGATTAAGTTAATTTTCATGGCAAAGAAGGACTATGCAATTCATCTGATCACTCTTCATAACATCCTGGAGTATATGCAAATTGCTATTATAAAAACTTAAGCAGAAACTTTTCCAATTTCCAATATTTATGTAATTCTCAAAACTTTTGACCACAACTGTACATTGAGCCGTTCATGATTTAAACTAATTTGTACGGACATGAAAATGACTCTACAGAGCAATAACAGGACTTTATCGGCATGCTAACGTTTCAATAGTGAGCTGTTAAGGAATTTAACAATTTTACACCAAGCATCCAGTTGTTTATTGCCTGTTTGGAAGAGGATCTTTCTTGGATACACTGGACTGACCATTTTGCTATTTTGGTATGTTTTAGATTTTACTTACTTGCACTAATGCATTAGGATTCTGAACTAAAAGGTAAAGTTATTTGTATACACACATTATATAAGAACTATAGAGTAAAAAAAGGGACCACATTGTACTTTATTTGTAATAAAATTTCCAATCCAACTTTAATTGGAATATTGGGAATCTTGTTTGAAATTGTTAATTTCTTCATAGGTTTTTAGTCACGGATATTTCACAGCCATGTTTGTGAGAGAGAATGTTCCACTGTAGTAGCACAATAGTCTAAATATTAAATTTTGTTTTTCATTTTAGGATTTCAGTGTAATGCTATAAAACATCTTTGTATTGTATTTTGCATCATACTTGTACTATACTGTGTCAAAGTTTAACATGCTATTTTACAAATATTATAATCTTGAGTTTGTGTTAACATTTTATAGGAATTTATGACAAATTTGTGAAATAATAGGGTTTTTTTGTGTTATTGCTTATTTGAAGGTGTTTGGTCTTCAATTTAGGAAAAAATTGTAAAATAACAGTGTTTCTCTGCTAATTGTCTAATGCTTTATTGAAGGTGTTTGATTGTAATCACTTAAAAAAAAAACCTGTAAAATAACATTTTGCTGCAACACATCAAGTGATGTTTTAACGAAGGTGTTAAATCATATAAATTTGGAGAAAATCTGTAAAATAATGGTGTTTCCCTGCTAAACTTATAGTGCTGTTACTTTATTGAAGGTCTTCAATCGTATTAATGTAGGAAAAATCTGTAAAATAACGTTTATCTGCTAAACTTCTAGTGCTGTTGCTTTAATTGTTACGAACTGGTATGACAGGCAGTTCGGGAGGATGTTATTGCCGTTGGCAGAGAAGGCAAGCAAAGGCACAGAGGAGTAGTTTTTAAACATAAAAGTCTTTAATTAACAAAAAAAGGAACAAACAAAATACACACATGAGCTCTGGACAGACACACATACACACAGTCTCTTTTAGCCTAAAACAGGACCGTATCAAGCATTTCAGACCATATCAAGCATTTCAGCCCCTGTGGGACTGACACGGAGGCTGGGAGACTAGAGACTGGGTGGGACAGGAAGACTAGAGACTGGAAGGGGAGCACACAGGAAGCTAAGGGTGCCCACAGGAGGCTAGGGGAGCACACTGGAACACACTGGAGACACACCACAAAGTACACACAAATACACAAAATAAACCAAAAAGTTACACTTACACATTACTCAAATCACCAAACACAACAGAGCCCAGATAAACAAACAAATAAAATAAAACATAATCAAAACAAAACCAAACCAAAACATATGCCCACTGACAGTATTAATGCTCGACCCAGTTTTCCAGAACAACCAGCAATTTATAACAATACTAATGATGAGCTACCTCGGTTCAGGTGAGCACCCGCATCACCTGACCGAGGTGCCTTCTGGGAAACTGAGTTGACTAACAAAACTACAAAACAAAAACAAATGTGCACACAGCGACCTCTGGTGGTAGTCCCCCCCCAGATTGTTATTAGAAGTACCCCTATCTCGTCCAAGTCCCTTTACCCAGCTTATGACGTTGATGACGTGGCTCCCCGAGCAAAGTGGAAGGGCGGGCGAGTCGGAGCCGCCGCCGAAGCCGAGCTGTGGGGTCTGCTGCTGAATCCCTTGCTTACACTGGGCGGCTGAAGCAGCACTGGATTGCTAGTGTAGGCCCGGGCGGTGGGGGCAGCGCTGGATTGCCCTTTTATATTGAGCGGCTGGTGCAGCGCTGGGTTGCCCCCCAATCCGGACGAGGGGGAGCAGTGGGGGGTGAGGAGGTTGGCCACTGAGGCACTGTCGTGGGCCCCCTCCGCTATGCCTTGTTAGGTCGAGCATTCTGTCACAAACTGGTATGAAAGGCAGTTCGGGCGGATGTTATTGCCGTGGGCAGAGAAGGCATGCATAGGTGCAGAGGGGTAGTTTTTAAACATCAAAGTCTTTAATTAACAAAAAAGGAACGAACAAAATACACACATGAGCTCTGGACAGACACACACATACACACAGTCTCTTTTAGCCTAAACAGGATCATATCAAACATTTCACATCAAGCATTTCAGCCCCTGTGGGACTGACACAGAGGCTTGGGACTGGACGGGACAGGAAGACTAGAGACTGGATAGGACAGGAAGCTAGCGGAGCACACAGGAAGCTAGCCGAGCACACAGGAAGCTAGGGGCGCCCACAGGAGGCTAAGGGAGTACACTGGAGGCTAAGGGAGCACACTGAAACACTCTGGAGACACACCACACAGAACACACACAAATATACAAAATAAACCAAAAAGTTACACTTTACATTATTTAAATCACCAAACACAACAGAGCCCAGATAAACAAACATAAATATAATAAAACATAATCAAACCAAAAACAAAACAAAACATATGCCCACTGACAGTATTAATGCTCGACCCAGTTTCCCAGAACAACCAGCTATTTATAACAATACTAATGATGAGCTACCTTGGTTCAGGTGAGCACCCGCATCACCTGACCGAGGTGTCTTCTGAGAAACTGAGTCGACTAACAAAACCACAAAACAAAAACAAACGTGCACACAGCGACATCTGGTGGTAGTCCCTTGCATTAATGAAGATGTTTAATCGTATAAATCTGAGTAAAATCTGTAAAATAACAATTTTTATCCGCTAAACTTATAGTGCTCTTGCTTTATTCTAGGTCTATAACTGTATAAATTTAGGAAAAATCGATAATTTTTTTTTCTGTCAAAGATTAAACAACAATTTTTGTAAATTTAATGTTTTTGCACATAATTGTCAGGCTCGGGAGAGGGCGTTGTGGATCCAAGTGCAGAGATTTGGAGTGTATGCTGATTGAAGTGACGTTAAAGCGTGCTTGTGACTCACTTCGTGGTGCTTTGAAGCTGTATTGTGTATTCCGCGTTGAACAGGGAAAGCGTTGCTGTAATGCAAAGGCAGGTAGTACCGGCAGGAGTGCGCCGAGGCGAGAGGTGGTGTGTCTGATGCTCCTCTGGAGAATGTGGAAGTGCGCTGAGCCGGCGTGTAACCTGAGCTGTG
>JAAGKR010008261.1:0-27500 GCA_011419295.1 Clarias macrocephalus
GTGTAGGGAACAAGTGAACAACAGGTGTTCACTTCACTGGAAAAGGGAATAAAAATTTCCCATCAGTCATTGTGTCTCGCTGGATCGTAAAAATGGAGCTTGAAAAAAGAATTTATATATTTATTATCATTATTACTTAAGGATGACATCTAATTAATAGGACACAATGATTTACATTTTAATTAAGAAATCTTTAGTATTATATAGGCTAGTAATCTGTAAACAAATAAAAAAGAAATCTCTGTAAATCTTGTAAATTAATACAATTATTTATTTACAATTTATACACATTTCAATAGTATATGTTTTATACTGGTATCAGTTTTTCTTTAAATAAATACTTAATATATGAAATAATAATGAAATTTCCACAACAGCAGGACAAGTATCTGAGGTTCTTTTGTTACCATGGTAACTCACAGAAAGTGATGTCGGCATTGGTGACATTCCCTTAACCAACATTTCCTGCACAGGGAGTAGGGAGCGCCATGTGAAGTACACTTCGGGAATGGAATGCAGTTATTTTAAAAACCTGGATAAAAACCAACAGGAAGTTATTGGAAGACAGGAAGTTATTGGAAGGAGGGAACGGAGAAGTGGGGTGGTGTGGGAAAACTTCAGGATGTTGAAAACAAGCCATGCAGCTGCATTCTGGATCATTGCTGTGGAGGATGCATGGTGCCCAGACAGGAGTGGAACGCTGGAACACCTGGAGGAAGCCCACCAAGCATGGGGAGAACATGCACACAGACCCAGGAATCAAACACGAGCTCTGGAGAAGAAAGGCGACAATGCTAACCACTAAGCCACCGTGCCACGACAAAACATCACAATGCAAAAAAAAAAAAAAAAATCAAACAAACTGGGTTTAAGACACTGCTATTGATGCAGAAAAATATGTTATTGGTTTTAGAGCTTAATACCTAATATGAATAGTATTATTTTATATATTAAAGTGTATTATTTTTAAACTCACTGAAAAAAAAACTCTTTCTCTCTCTCTGAGGGGAAGTACATTGGGCTAAAACCAGAAACTTCTTTCAGTTGGTTAACGTGAATCCACCAAGCAGTAGCAGGCACAAGAGTCTTTTTTTTTTCTTCTAAAAAAGTGATGTTTTATGGGAAAAAAGTTCTATTGATTTATTTAGTAGTGTTTTTACAAGGTAAGCATTTTTTATTAGTATATTCAGCTATTAATATTATGGGATAAATTATCATTCTTTAGGCGGAAATGTGACATTGTAAATGTGCTAACAGTAAGTGTGTACTAACAGTTACAATCTTTTCATGCAATTTAAACTATTTCTTTTAAATAGCTTTAAATTTGTTTAAAACCACGAAACTGTTTATTTTATTATTAATGTTTAACAAGTATGAATATGACTTATAATATTACAATAATATTATAATAATTTGAAAAACCCTGTGGTTCCATGGATTGTCAGCTAACATAAAATGGGCAGAAAGTAAAATATAATGTTGAATACTAGAACAATGTTGTTTGTTGAGATCTGTTAGGCATTTTGATACGAGGAAGTATATGGTCATGTGTTAAAATTCATTCCTATTATTCAGTGCCATTTCACCCAAGACACTTTCTGTAAAAATTTTTTTTATATGTATGTTATTAAATTTGTTTAGGATATTATAACCTAACAATAATATATGAATGAGATATTATAATCTAACAATAGTATATGCAAGAGATATTACAATCTAACATGAATATATGTATGAGGTATTATAACTTAACAATTCTAAACAAACCAAAATTGTATGTGACATAGGAAAAAAGCATCTTTCTGTTAGCATACATTTTCTAAGAAATAAAATGTCTTTATGATCTTATTAATCATTTATCTTATTTGTTATCAGATAGCAGAAGTAACAGGATGGAGAATATGTTAATACAGGGTTTTCAGTAAATAGTTGTTGTCCTAGTGTATTTAATGTTAAAAAGTTATAATATTTGAAGATTATTGTTTTAAAGAAACTTGCAACTAGTACTACAGTATTATAATAAAAATGAATTAAGCCCTGTTGTTTTGGATGCATCCTGTTAGCATGGTGGTAAGTTAAAGGGTGGAGATTATACGTCACAGTAGATCAATACTAATCATGTGATGAAAAACCTGCTAGCACATGAGGATCACAGAGGGGGAAAAAGTATTATTTCTAGTATGGACATAACCTTATGCATATTCAAATTTGTACAATTTGTTAGATGATGTGTTTATGTTTGGTATGTGTTGATCTGAATGAAAACAGTCTAGCTTTAATAGTGCTTGGTGATTTTCTCCATTCATTTGGTTAATTAAAATTAATGAAACAGTCAGCACATCACTGAGGACTCAAATTGACAAGTTTTTTAAAAATATAATTCATCATAGAAAGGCACCAGAAGACCCAGTGCACCACAGCTTTCCCTATATGGTGCTTAGCAGGCAAAGAGCTAAGGGTTGTTGATCCGGCCTCCAAATTTCCCAGATCTTAATCTGATTGATTGTTCATGTCCTCACCATGCAAATTACAGCAATTAAAGATTCTGCTGCTAATGTATTAGTACCAGACACAATAGCACACCTTCAGAGGACTTCGCACACTCTAAATCTGAATAAGTTGGCAAAACTCAATTTAAGGTAATCAGGTATGTAAATTTTTATTAAGTAATGATGTTTCCAATTTTAATTAAACAGAACTATCAGTTTTTGAGTTTGTTGTACTTACTCATATTAATTGTTCTTTACTTGTGAGTAGCCTAAATCATACTATTTAATAATTTTTTTTTTAGTTGTTGCAAGTCAAATAAATTGTTGTTGGTCTTTCGGCTGCTCCCAGCAATGGGTCGCCACAGCAGACAATCTGGTCCGTACACAAGCTTGGCACAGGTTTTACACCAGATGCTCTTCCTGATGCAACCCTTCCATTTTATCTGGTCTTGGGACAGACACTTTATCCAGTTGTTAGGAATCGAACCTGGGCCATTCTCATGAGATATACAATATATCTCATTTAAAAGAAATAAGGACTGTTTAAAGCTTATTTAAAAATTCACTATTTGATATAGATTATGTTAATATATTTAACAAATTACCAACTGGATTTCACATTAAAACCAATATATCTTACACCTTAAATTATTATTATTATTTTCTATAAATACAAATATGGTTGATAAATAATCAATTTACTCTGTAATTGAGTGTAACAGGGTGGACATGTTGTGCTTTATCATATTAATCACATATTCCAATATTCAGGGGAAAAATGTAAACAGTGGTATTTGCTGTGTTTCAAGATGTTTCCCTATGTGTGCTACGCCCTGAACGTCATGTGACTGTAGGAATGACACTCACACACACACACACACACACACACACACACCACACACACACACACACACACACACACACACACACACACACACACACACACACACACACACAGATAGATAGATAGAGAGAGAGAGAGATTCAAAGAGTCATTCATAATTAAAACAACATTTAGAGAGAAATATAATATAAATAAGGCAATATAACAATAATGTAAAATGTGTGTTTTTTTCCCTCATTTGTATTTATTAAGGAAGGTAAAAGAACATGATTGAGGCATGAAAATTTTGCTTAATTGTACTAAAGTGTATATTGAAAATTAAAATTACCTGGAGGATCATTATGTAATCAATATCAAAATCAATGTGATCAATATGTTAATCATGTAAGAAAAACGGCTTTTATGACTTAGTCCATGTATTAAGTGAAAACATGGACTAAATCATAGGGAAGAAATCACACTGAATAGGGAATCACTCATACACACTTTTTAACTTGGACATATTGCTGCATTTCATGTTGATTGATGGCTTTTGTTTTTTCCAGCATCCAGGTGTAAAGATGTAATTGGTTACATCAGTGAATCAATTGTCTTAATGTCAACAATTGATCCATTATGGAGTATAAACACAATTCAGTGGTCCATTTATGACAACTCGACATTCATTGCAACAGCTGAAGACAGGAACGTTGACCTCGAATGGTGGCCGTCATTTACTGGGCGTCTTGATCTTGATGCGGCATCAGGCAAATTAACAATAAAAAGTTTAAGAGCCAGTGATGCTATGAAATACACTGTAAGCTGGAGTGGCACAAATCAGAGTAGCAGCACCTCTGTGTATCTGTCTGTTCGAGGTAAGACATAGATTATTAATTCTATTACAGTTAGGAAAACCAATATTAAAGAACTGTTGTTAAACACATCTTAACGTAAACTACTAAATATTCAAAGAAAAATAAAGCATAAAGATAAGATACTGATAGAGAGAGAATTGCTGATGATTTGTGATTTTACTGTAATTGCAGAACTTCCCCAGAAACCAAACATAACTAAGCTGGACAATTTGGGATGTGTGATCATACTTAAGTGCTTATTACTGAGTAATCATGCTCTAATTTGGGAAGCTGATGAGCCTTGGAAAGAATTGAATGCTCACAATAACAGTGTTGTGACAGAGTCAGTAATACGGACATCATTAAACACCAAGAAACATGTAAATTTTTCCTGCATTGCTACTGATGGCATTCGCAATGAGTCAAGACAATGGAGTGGGATCTGTCCAGGTAACTCTTCATACTAATATAACTTAATATTTTATACTCGCTTTTTATATCACATTCTTTGGTATTTCTTACAATTAATTAATGTATTGCTGTATTTATCAGCTTATATTTTAATGTTAACTAAAAACTTAACCATTCCCACTGACAATTTCCAGGCATGGTTTATTCATCTTTTACAACAGCAATTTGCCAATGATCAAAAATTTAGTCATTTATTTAAATATGATGGCTGATTATACTTCTACTGTATTTAATGTGAACAATTGGTAAATAAGTATTTTTATTAGACTTTTATTAATATTTATAGCTTCTGTGCAATAAGTAAGGAATAAAATACATAAGGTTGGAAAGATAAACGTTGAACTGTAATTTAATGTAATTTAATGTAAATGTAAAGATTACAATAAAAATAGAGGATATTGAATGATATGGATATTATAAGCTTCAATCTAAGCTAATGCACTGAACAGCTGTAACAATAACTTTGATTTTCAATTATTTACCAGCAAACTGCTTTACTGGTAAATAATGCAAAGGCTTTCCTGTGCTCATGGGAGAACAAAGGTTAGCCAGGCTATTTACCCAGAAAAGCATATGTATTATAAATCACCAAAAATAGGTCAATGCTGGCCATGATAGAAAGGCAACAGAACACTCAGTGTACTACAGGGAAAGGGCCCTGCAGACAAAGAGCCCAAATGATGCTAATTTGGCCACCAAAGTCCCTAGATCCCATTTGATATGGTAGACCCATAGCACCCAAAGGATCTTGGGTCAGTGCGGGTCTCATGAGGGGTGTCTCCTGATACCTGTGCATTTCGTGAGATTATTAGGTATCATGGCCAAAGACAAGGCAAAAGACCCAGCCAAGTCCACGCAAGACACCAGCGAACTAGAGAGAGAGGGAGAGAGCGGCACGCCACCTGTTAAGCATGTGCTCGCAGGTTAAGTGCAAGACATAAAATCACACAGAAATCCTTGGTAAGAGTGAACCCCCCGAGAGGATCTGAAAGTTTCTTTTTAAGTTCCAGAGACCTGTTCAGTCTCGAGGAAATGGTGGAGCTCTGTTAGTTTTTTTGTTTTCAGTTTTCTTTGGTTTTCTTTTTAGTTTCTAATTAATAATCCTATGCTATCTCCAAAAGGGAAGGTCTTCCTGTGTGTCTCATAAGCACTCTAACTTACTCCTATTTCGTTGACCCTCTCAGAAGCCATGTGTAAAGGCTCTTATAAATACTATTACATCTTTAATCCACTATGTAACAGATAATTTTAGAAATATTTACTTTTGAATATTTGACATTGACTTTGAACATTACATTCAAGTATGTCATGTTAAATTCTGAATACAGCACTAAAATTGATACATAAATAAATATTGCTAATTTCCTTCATCCTTTTAAACATCAGGTCACATGCAAGACTATGTTTTTACAGCCATACAAACCATATTTAGTGTACAAATATATTTAGTGTTTGCTTCAAGAATTGCAGGAAAAATATATATTTTAAAACAACTGCTCTGTTTGGATGTCCTGTAAAAATCATAGAATCAAGCTGCCATATGATATTGGGTTTGGTAGTATGAAACATGCTGCACAGGTCAGGGGCACTGCTAAGGAATAGAGGATCTGTCAAATGGAGTGTAAGTGGGGACAAGCACAGTCTTAAGAGGCCGCACATTAATAGCTGATAACTGCAGCAGAGATGTTCCAGGAACACAATAGATTATCAAAGCATCAATAAGTCAAGTCACTTTAAACAGTTTACAGTTTAAGAAAAAGAACGTTGTATTGTCCATCAGTACATTTTAATTTAACAATGGGATCATTGTTGACAAATTACTGTGGTATATAATGCAGGCTGGTTATATATAAATAACCCATGCTGGGGTGGTGTGATGTGATGAGATCAGAAGCAGAGAGATATTATCCCCTTGATGTGGATTATTGTTTTATAACTACATGTGTTATACCATTTATGCTACAATGATTTGCCACAATTACAATGTTTACATATTTGATGAATGGAACATCATGCTTTTTTCAACCTGAATATAGTTGCATATCATTTTGGGAAACCTTTGTTAAATAAATTATTTACTATTTACATGTCATGGAAAAATGACATGTAAAAAGGTGCACCCTAAAAAAAAGAAAAGGTTATTCATTTCTCCAGAGGATTATCATGCAACAAAGAACAGCATGCCAGATTATTGTGCTTGATTTATATACACATTTCTTAAATACTCTTCTATATCAACAATAATGGATTACAAGTGCACTGAAAAAACAGATTTTTGTTCTATCTAAATTCTTACTATAGAATTTGATGAGAAACTAGAGAGGTAAATTTCCTGAAGAAAATGTGAGTGGTGCTTGCCGGGGCAAAACTTGGGGCCCCCTATTTCTCCATGTCAATAGAATCTGAATGTGTATTTAGTTGATGTCATAGCTGATGTTGGTCTCAATGTTAAGTCTATGGGATTTTTATGGACGATTTATGGACGAACTGCCCTGTGATTGATGCCCCGGTGATGATGTAGCTAGCAACATGCTAATATAGTTAGCCTAATGCTAGCAACATGCTTATAAGCTTAACATCATGCTAGCAACATGCTAAGCACTCTAGCATCATGTTAGCAACGTTCTATAGATGTTGCTAGCAATATGGTAATGAGCTAAACGTCATGCTAGCAACATGCTAAGCACTCCATCATGTCAGAGACATTCCAAATGATCTAGCTAGCAACATGCTAATATAGTTAGCCTAATGCTAGCTCTATGCTAATCAGCCAGACATCATGCTAATCACACTAGCATCATGCAGGCAACATGCTACTATAATTAGCATAATGCTAGCGACATGCTAATATTGTTAGCATAATGCTAGCAACATGCTAATATAATTAGCATAATGCTAGTGATATGCTAATATTGTTAGCATAATGCTAGCAACATGTTAATCATGTTAGCAACATGTTAACAGCATGCTAATGATGTTGCTAGGGGGCGTGACTTATGAGCATCATGATAAATGTGAAAGACTGATTGGTTGAGTAAAATGAGCCCTTCCCCTTGTCTCTACGACAGTGGGATTCACAGTTAAATTCAGTTTCAGTGTTCCTATGGAAGTTACTATTGTATGTTAATTGCTAAGGCAGTTTACCACTCACCCCATAGAAAAGTCATGTCAAGCCCCCGTTCTCGAATAAGCCGAACGATTTGGCACCTCATGGGTCTACGACAAACGGAACGCGACTAGTCATGCACCAAATTCCCCATTATAAATCAATGGGGCAAATTTGGGCACCTGTTGTACCCCGGGCATAAAACTAGCCTCTTCATATGCGGTAAATTTTGGATTTCTATCAAATTCTCGCTCTGCACTAGAATCTGTCAAATTTGTTATCAACGTTAAATCTATGGGATTTTTTGGGCAGATTAATTGCCCCCTGTTATGGCATTTTACTGCCTGTCCCTCAGAAAAGTCTTAGCACCCCAGTCCCGAATAAGCCGCACGATATGACACCTCTTTTATGGGTGTATGACAAACAATACAGTTCTAGTTACACTCCAAAGTCCCCATTATAATTCACTGGGGCAAAGTTGGGTGCCTCTTGCCCCCCCTGGGGCACCAAAATCCCGAATGAGCCGCACGATTTGACACCTCTTTCACGGATCTACGACAAACGATACTGTAGTAGTTACTGTATGCACCAAAGTCTGCATTATATGTCAATGGGGCAAATTTGGGCACCTTTTCTGCCCCGGGGGCAAAACTTATACCCTCGTGCAGGGTATCTTCTGACACAGCTTGCGACCCTCTTCAAATGTGGTGAATTTGACCATTCTACCAAATTCCCTCTATGCGCTACAATCCGTCAAAGTTGGTCTCAATGTTAAGTCTATGGGACTTTTTGGGGCGGTTAATTGAAAACTACCCAATTAACCGCCGACCCCTTAGAAAAGTCATAGCACCCCATTCCCGAACAAGCCGCACGATTTGACACCTCATTCATGGGTCTTCGACAAACGGTGCGGGACTAGTTACGCGCCAAACTTTTGTACGGAAAAAAAGGAAATAATAAACCTGTGAGATAACAATAGTAGTGCTTTGCTTTGTAAGCACCACTAAATAATGTACAGAGCTTGTGTCATCTAGCTAATTTTTCTGTGTAATTATGTAAATAAGTATTAACGCAAGCCCATTTCTATCTATCTATCTATCTATCTATCTTTTTTATAGATTCAGAAGAGGAAAGATATCATCATGCTATCTATTTCTTTCTGGGTTTTCTTTTTGTTTTACCTTTCAATGCTGCAGCATGCAAAATCTACTGGAAATATAAAAAAGGTGAGAGAGATCTATTTTTTGACATGAATTACTTATTAATGTCTATGATACATATAATTTTACATATATAAATTGACACCAAAGAGGGCAGAAGTGTTATTTGTATCTGTATTTTTTTCTTTTATGTAATACTTTTTAAAATACCTTTATTTACTGTATTTCAAAAGTAAAAGACATTACTTTCTATTCCTAATTCCTATTTCCAAACAAAAATACATTTCTATTTAATCATAAACTGCTCAGTCCAAAACAATTGCACACACTCAGATTGCCTTTAGCTTTGACAGTGTACAATGTGGTGGCCAGTTTGACTGACAAATGATTTTTCAGGTCCCCAGAACCACACTTTCACAATTTGAATCATGGAATATGTTAGATGCTTTGGGCGAAAAAAGTCCATTGATGTGATAACCTGGTCACTTAGTACATTCAGGTTGTCAGCTGACTTATTTTTATTGCCACATAATGCTGCTCAGCCTAAACCTGACCAACCGAAGTGATCGTAACACTGCTTCTAGAGGCTTGTTACAGTACAGTGGTCACTACGCATGATGGTGCGCTTCCATTTTCTCTTAAGAACTGACTGTAGAGATCAGAGCTTGGACTAAACAGTGTAGTGGCCATAAGGAAACCACTTGTAATAAGACTATTCAGAAAAAAAGACAGACTTCAATTAACCAGGGAGCATAATGATTGGATTTAGGAGCAATGACAAAACATTATGTGGTCTGATGAGTCCAGACCGACTGTAATTCAGATATCATTGTACACTGTACAAGCCTCTGGAGGCAGTGACGTTGGCAAGCTCCAATTGTGAAAGATTGGCTCTGGGTGAATGAGGTATCAATTAAACGCAAAATTAAGCACCATTGAAAGTCTTTAGAATATATTGGACAAGACTTTATGGATTGAATCAGTTCTCCTTACCAATACAAGATTTATGTCAAAATTTAACTCTGGACAGAAACAAATAATAAGATGTTGCATTTTGGTGAACTGCCCATTTAAGGGCAATTCACGAAAATATTTGTTTGAGCATTATAACTTCAAGATCTCTTTCCTCATGATTATTTTTTCTCAATTCAAATAAAGCTTTTGTATGAGATGTTTTGTATGAATATGAGATGTATCATTACATTACTTTTTTCTTTAAATTATATTTTAACGGCATTGATAAAAGACACAATGTGAAGCAAATGTGAATGCAGTTTAGGACAGGATTGTGAGGAAAGATTTCTGGATTAAAAAAGTAACTTTTGTCTCTCTTCCCTCTTTTATTCTCTCTTCCTTCTTTTAGATGATGTGCGCTAAATTAATTATTGTCTAAAGAGTCAGACAGCCCCGCCACTATGTTTAACAACAGAGAAAACACTGGAAATTATATATTTTAATATCTATACTTTTTCTACCATGACCTCAACATTAAGTAAATGTATCAACCTGGTTTAAATAAAAAATAAATAAAAATCTGTACACCAGGGTACAAAGTCTTCATGTCATTTTTTAGCAGACAGTTAAAACATTTATTCACATAGCACAAAAACCACACACACACACACACACACACACACACACACACACACACACACACACAATTACACTTGTTGAACACAATGCATATAATGCATATAAATGACTGAGATTAATAATCATGAAGTACAGAAGTCAGTCATCAACCTGGAGTATAACCACATAAAGCAGGAGTGGACAACCTCACAAAGGAAAATGGGTCTTACAGCTGGAGGAGAATGAATGCCCACTCACCTCTCATCATCTTGTTGTGTAATGCAGAGCCTTCATCATATGGAACAAGATCAACCTTACTTAGAGATGTTTGGTAATTTTAACAAGAAGAAGGTCTTTTGAGCAGTTAGTAAAGGCACATAAAACCCCACACATTGTCTCCACTGTGATTTTTGGAAAGCTGAGTTAAATTTCACTTGTCACCCCCAGGCCTGATTACTACAAGACATGTTGAATCAAGAAATCACTTAAATACAACCCGCCTGACAAAGTGAAGCATGCTAAAAGAAAACAAAAAACAACACTCCTGCCACAATCAAAAGAAATTCAAGAACAGATGAGAATCAATAGTAGCTGACATGTATCAGTGTCAGTGGTAAAGTGCTCGCTCTATCATCCAGAGATTGCTGGTTCGATTCCTGGGTGATGCTGTAGCATCTCGCATTTGAGGGCCTAGAGAGAGCTAATTGAAATGGGTGGGCCAAAATTCCTCCTCAGCAATGTGAAAGACAGATGACTTTTTCCCCTTAATTGTTTTGACGATGATTGAGCCACAACTGAGCCAATGTTTTTTCTCTTTCTTGTGCTGCGGAATTGTGGAGAATCGTCTCCCCTGCTACAGTAGGTCTTAGTGCCCGTCTCTCAGTGGTATAATCAACATCCGTGTAATGTTTAATGTTTACTATAACACTGACCATGTGTGTGTGCGTAAAGCACCCTTTATTTTTTGTTTGTATGTGTGTTTGTGAAAAACGTCCTTTCATGCATGCATGTACTGTTTACTATAACACACGTGTGTGCACATATAAAGCAAGTCTCAGCCTGCACTGACATCGTTAATGTGTGTGTCTCTTGTCTTCTCTCACACACACACAAACACTAACTTATCTGACTGGATTTATTTTTACATTTTTCAAAGGTAATGTGCAGGTTAATTTGTTTTATTTTTACTTTAATATAGTAATTTTTTTGGGTTCTGGAACAAATAATTTGAGTTTTCATTATTTCTTATGGGGGAAATTTTCTTTCATTTATGAGTGTTTTGATATATGAGCATACTTCCGGAATGAATTATGCTCGCAATCCAAGGTTCCACTGTACTTGTAAAATGTCCTACATCTGCTAATTACAGGTGGTTTATGTTTTTATGCATTTGTTTTGTATCTATTATCTTATTTTCTTATATTGTTTTTATACTTTGCGTGGTTGGTCAATGGTCATAAATCATGGTATGAATAGTAGTTGAATTACTCTTTGTACAATATACAGCGGAACCTCGGATTGCTAGTAATGTGGTTTACGAGTGTTCCGCAAATCGAGCAAAGATTTTTAATGAATTTTTAATCAGAAACCGAGCAAGTATTAGTTTACTAGCGCCGAGTATTATGTATCACGCATGTGAGTCTTATTTTGACACCGAGCGTCACTCTCTCACCTTTTCACCCCACCCCACCCCCCCGTCCCCCCACGGCTTCACAAACACACAGAAACTCTGCTCGTCTCTTACTTGTATAATCAACATCTCCCTCTTTCTTTTAGTCTCTTATGCGTGTGTGCGCGACATCGACATACAGACACACACCCTGACACACGCACAGACGCTCTTTCGCCTTTTCACCCCCTCCCCGGCTTCACAAACTCACAGAAACTCTGCTCTGTCGCAATTTTTTTAAAGGTAAGGTGCTGGTTCATTTGTTTTGTTTCTGTTTTTTTACTTTACAGTAGCGATTCCCTTAGTATGTGCTCACACCAGTCTCAGAGAGATTTCCTTTTTTCCTGTTAAAACGGTGTTTCCGTTGTGTTTATGTGTGTGGCCGTTTGTTGTGAAACTTTGTGAAAAGTGATTCAGTTAGTATGCGCTCATGCGTCAGTGTCAGTGAGATCTTTTTTTTTGTTAAAACTGTGTTTCCGTTGTGTGTGCGTATGTGTGTGTGTGTGTGTGTGTGTGTGTGTGTGTGTTTGTTGTGAAACTTAAAAAGCGAGGTGGGGAGAGGGAGGAGGAGTGTTACTGTGTAAAACGAGGCGAAGGAAGGGGATAATTCAACACACACCCACACACACACCCACACACGTGGCGCCTGCACGCACCAACGGAAACACTTATCTGTCGGGATTTATTATTTTTTAAAGGTAAAGTGGATTGCATGAATTTTTTTTTATGTATTTATTTTTTGGGGCTGTGGAATGAATAATTTTCATAATTTCTTATGGGAAATGATGATTTGGTTCACGAGTGTTTTGAAACACGAGCCCACTTCCGGAACGAATTATGCTCGTAATCCAAGGTTCCACTGTATATGGCTATATCACTATGTCAAAAATGTTCAATACTTTTTATTTATTAGTATTTCCCTTTATGCACATTTCTGATACTTTCTTAGACTAATGATATCTTTTAATAACACACAAAAATCTATGTTTATGGGTATGCAGCAGCTATGCTAACAAGAACAACAACAATAATAATAATAATCATATACTTTGGTAATGAAAAAAATATGACAGGTTTATTGTAATAAAAATTAATGTGTTCACAATAATACCAAAAAAAAGCGAGTCAGTTTAACCTTCTATATAAGCTGACTATACTGACTGTGAAGACTGCAAAGGATACAAAATTTGTCCATCAAGGTCAATGCTTAATGTTTAAATCAGGACTGTGATGGTGATGCTTTATTCATATTTTATTAATCTTGTTTCACTGTACAGCATGTTAAAGTTACAGAATATAAATACTCACTAAATCACTCATTGTCTATACCGCTTTATCATGTATTCAGGGTCGCAGAGGGCAATAATAAAGCCTATCCCATGTTTCAACCATGTTGCAAAGCCTATACAATTTCTAAGACAGTTTCTGCTCAACAACACTTAAAGGGCAACTCAAAGATGTACTGTAGAAGATTAACACAGCTAAGACACAATTAGAAAGGTTGCTGACTAGACTGCCAGATTAAAGAACTTGCTGGTATGATGAGGAGGGGGTAGTGCTGGTCTTTGTATGTTGAGGAAGTGTCACTTTAGCATAAATAGTCTGTGTAAAAAGAAAAGCAGACAATACCACAAAAATATTTATTACAATAATTAAATACCCATCAAAATAACCATTTATTTTTTGCTAAAAACAAATGAAAATAAAATCTAAATGTGGATGGAGTTGAACCACAATGGATTTGAAGTGAAGCAATAAAGATACGACTAAAGGGTAGCGTTTCAAGTACAGTCTTATGCAAAGGTTTGGGCACCCCTTAATAAATAACCGATTTTGGTGATTTTTTAATTGAAAAGATGTTAACACTGTCATGGAAATGGAAAAAAATGCACAATATTTTCAACAAAAAATGTATCAATAGTTACTTTTTATGCCATGAATTGAACAAAGATAAAAAAGAAAAACATTATTGTGGCACTGTGCAAAAGTTTGGGCACCGTACATAATCAGTACTTAGTTAGACCTCCTCTGGCAGATATCACAGCTTGCAAACGCTTTTTATAGCCAACTAAAAATCTTTCAGTTCTTGTACTTGGGATTTTCTTCCTTGCAAAAGGCTTCTAGTTCTATAATATTCTTTGGTTGTCTTCAATGCACAGCTCACAGATCTACCCACAAATTTTCCATGATGTTTAAATCAGGAGACTGTGATGGCGATTCCAAAACTTTCAGCTTGCATCTCTTGAGGTATTCCATAGTAGATTTCGAGGTATGTTTAGGATGATTGTCCTGTTGTAGAAGCCGTCGTCTTTTCAGCTTCAGCTTTTTTACAGATGGTTTGATGTTTGCTTCTAGTATTTGCTGGTATTTAGTGGAATCCATTCTTCCCTCCATCCGTGCAATGTTTCCTGTGCCACCGGCTGCAACACAACCCCAAAGCATGATAGATCCACCCCCATGCTTAATAGTCGGCAAGGTGTTCTTTTCATGAAATGCTGCTCCTTTTTTTTCTCCAAACATGCCTTTGCTGATTGTGACCAAAGTGTCATGCACACTCACTCCGTGACCGGCACGAGGACCCGGAAGTAAGACGGTCGCGCTTTCAGGAACGCATAAAAGGAAACAAGATGGCGCGTCACATCGCTCAGTCATTGAGTTCAATTCATGCCTTCGCCGATGCGTTACCGATTCTCACGTGAGTACTCACCAATTCGGTTTGCTTCCTCGATTGAGTGTGTGTCGCTAGAACGGGGGTTTATTTGTGTAAATCCTTGCTCTTCGTGTAAGAGAGTTCTGAGATTAAACGCGTGGTTATCCTGCCTGCTCACGCTACTTCCGCGTTTGGGTCTACTGTCCACGCAACACGGGCTACCTGCTAAGGTTTTTGTCTTCTCCTCTCGGTCGCTCGTGACAGAATGACTGAGCCCAAAGCAGTAGACCCAGCGGAGTTTGTCCGCCGCTGCGGTGTGGTTGACCAGCATGCTGAGCTGATCAATAAGCTTCGTGGTGAAGTTGCTTTTCTCCGTAAGGAGCTCCAAGATGTCGCGGTTTTGCGCCGCGAGGTGGCGGACCTACGGCAGGAGAACGCGACCCTCAGCGAGGCGGCTGTTCAGCCGGCTGTGGCCACGCCCACCGTGGCGGCGACGGCGCTGCCCCCTCCCCCCCTTTCCTCTTCTGATGTGTTCATAGCCTTACCGGATAAATGGGATGGCACAGATGGAAAGTGCAGTGTTTTTTTTAACATCTTTGGATCTTTTGTTTGAGTTCAATCCCACCAGGTACGCCTTGCACTCCTCGTCTCGCTGCTGTCCGGGCAGGCAGTTGAGTGGGTCACGGCGGTTCTTAGGTCAGATTCAGATACAGCCTACTCATATGGAGAGTTCACCCGCCAATTAAAGCTGACCTTTGAGCATCCTGCTGCTGAGGTGGAGACCGACAGCAAACTGTACCATCTGCGGCAGGGTGGGTCGCCCGTGAGCCGTTACACTGCAGGTTCACCAGCGCTTGCTTGCTCGCCCGAAGCCAGCTCCCCGAACCCTGCCGCCCATCACGCCCCTCTTCTCACATTCCACGCCCCGATCACAAGCTTTCACCACCACCGTTCGGGCGTCTGCCAGGTCTCCACCTCCCGCCGTGGTTGACACGGGAGCCGGGGAACCCATGCAATTAGGACGCGCCTCCTTGAACCCTGCAGAGCAAGAATGACGTTTCAGGGAGGGACTCTGCGCCTATTGTGGGTCAGCAGCCCATCATCGAGCAATATGCCCCAATATGCCGTCGACACCCTCCGGGACGATTGTACCACATAGGTGACAAGGTATGGCTGTCTACAAAGAACCTACACCTCTACACTGAATCCAAAAAGCTCTCACCCAGGTTCATTGGTCCATATCGCATCACCCTCTGTATCAATCCTGTCACCTACCGGCTCCAGCTGCCTGCGGCGCTCCGGATCCACCCGGTATTCCACATCTCCCAGCTCAAACCCTTCATCACTTCACCAATGGTTCAATTCATGCCTTCGCCGATGCGTTACCGATTCTCACTTGAGTATTTACCAATTCAATTTGCTTCCTCGATTGAGTGTGTGTCGCTAGAACACAGGTTTATTTGTGTAAATCCTTGCTCTTCGTGTAGGAGAGTTCTGAGATTAAACGCGTGGTTATCTTGCCTGCTTGCGCTACTTCCACGTTTGGGTCTATCGTCCATGCAACACGGGCTACCTGCTAAGGTTTTTGTCTTCTCCCCTCGGTCGCGCGTGACACAAAGAGTCACTTAATTTTAACTTCACCAGTCCACAGCACTTGTTTCCAAAACGCATCAGGCTTCTGTAGATGTTCTGTTGCATACTTCTGAAATTGGATTTTATGATGGGGACGCAGGTAAGGTTTTCTTCTGCTGACTCTTCCATTCCATAAAGGTCTTGTGGAACGATGCACCACCACTCCTGAGCTAAATATTCCTGCAGGTACCTGTTTTTTGCAGAGTTTTCTTGGTCTTCCAGATCTCATCTTGACCTCCACACCTCCCCTGAACTGCCATCACATTTCTCACTGTGGAAACTGCAAGCTGACAACACTTTGCCATCTTCTTGTAGCCTTCTCCTGCATTGTGGGCATCAATAACTTTCATTTTCTTACACAGCTGCTTAGAGGAATCCATGGTTGTTGAGTTTCCACAAGGTTTGAAGAGTCAAAGTATTTGTAAAGCTTTGAAATTGGCATTTACTAATGACAGCTGTTGACATGCATTGGATCTAATGAGCTGATTAAGGTCTGAAACCTTGTAAAAAGAATCTGAGACTCTGGAACTCTTAGTGTGCACAGTGCAATAACAATGTTTTTATTTTTATTTTTCTTTGATTTTTGGCATAAGATGCATTAATGTTTGCTGAAAATGTACATTCTTTCCATTTCCAAAAGAGACTGTGTCAACATCTTTTCAATTATAAAAATCACCAAACTCGGTTATTTAGTGTGGGTGCCCAAACTTTGCATAAGACTGTATACAGTATTTCAAGGGTTTTAACAAAAATATTTAATTAACTGTTTATGATTTACAGTGTTTTACCAGAAATTTATTTAATTTTCACATGCTTAAAGGTAATGTGCACTACAAAGGCACATGCTGCTTTGAGCTTCAGTCTTGACCACAGACCAACCAAAAGCGTTTGATTAAAGCAACTGAGCATCCTTGCAGGTGAGTAAAGATGTAAATGCTTGAAAAAAAAAATCTTGTGGCAAACTGGAAATTAGTAAAGGGGAACTGTTTGCATGTTCCAGTCAGGGACCTTGCAGGAGCATTTAGGACAAGCTGCAGATGAGCATGTGAAGACTGGGTGGTTATTATAAAAAATTTTGCCTGCATCATTCAAAGAAAACAGCCAGAAACTGCTGAAATGACTGGAATTGGGTTGGAAAGATAGTGCTGAACTTTCATCACGAAAGAAATGTGGTCAAAATAGGTTTTGTGATTGGAGATCACTTAAACACATGGTGAAGTTGCATTAAAAATGTATTAAAAACCAACAGTAGAAATCACAACTATGTGATAAGAACTTACAGGATTGGGACTAGTTGTGTGGCCATAACAAAACCACTTGTTAGTCAGAATAATGAGAAAAAGGCTTCAGTTTGAATATGCTTCAATTAAATTGGAAAAAAGAAATAATAAAAAATAAAGTTTGAATAAACTAAACTTGTCAGGGAGCATAAAGATTGGACTGGGAAGCAATGGATGTGTACATTGACCCTATACCAGAGCAATGGGTGCATCAGGATAAAAAGAGAAGCACATGAAGTGATGCACCCACCATGCATAGTGTCCACTGTACAAGCCTCTGGAGACAGTGTTATAATCTGTGGCTGCTTTAATTGGTCAGATCTAGACTCAGCAATGTTATGTAGCAATAAAATGAAGTGAACTGATGACCTGAATGTAATGAATAACCAGGTTATCACAATGGAGTTTTTCTTTCCTGATGCCTTAAGCGTAATCCAGGAAAACAATAGGAAGCTTCTTCAGATTCTATTGGTGAAAGTGCTATCAGAGCTCTGAGCGGCAGTCTCATGAAATTTGCATGTGTGACGTTTTGGCCAGGTAGTGTATTAGTGTTTAATCTTCAGGTATTATTTTCTAAATCAATAAAGGGTCTCAATGGAGTGTGAAAAAGTCTAGAACCCATGAACATCAAATAATGACTTTTCTCTCTTCAACTGCATTGCCAGTTCATTCCTGCAGCTGCCTTCGTGTGCTGCTTGTTTCGAAATGGGTCTTTCTACCTTCAGTATCATCTTCTGTAAGTGAAAATCAGCTCAACTGGTTTGTGGTCAGGTGTCTGTCTCAGCTCTTTAAAAAATCCATTTCTTTGCTTGGATTGCTTTCATTGTACATTTTCATTATCCATCTACACTTTAATCAAATTCTGGTTACATCATTTCAAATCCAATGTGGTAGTGTGCAGATACAAAAATGTAAAAAGAAAAAATCTCACTGCCCAGATACTGATTGTAAACACATATCAAGAATGAATCTAATTCTAAATTCTAATCTGTAATAGTGTTTCACCTGCACTGAGAATTACAAATGTCAGTGGATGGGTCAAATCTAAACCATAAATGATAAAATGTGTAGTGGCTGACGCGATATTTAACTACAATCTGCAAAATTGTTTTACCTAATAAACAGCCAGCTGCAGTTAGCAAACATTACACATAATTTTGCTATAAATTTATATCTCCTCTCCAGTCCATAGTCTCATAGTCCAGCTCATGTCATAATAGCAGCTATGGCTGTAGTAAATGATATTTCCTGCTTTTGACTAATACCTATTTTGTAACTCTGAGCATCATGAAGAGTTTGATTAGATTTTTAAAAATTAAACACAAAAACTATTCAACCAACCTATCTGCCTGTAGTCAGCGAAACATTTTGAACATTGTATGTGTATTGATTGTGTTCTAGCACCTACCATTTCTGGGGCCGCTCTCAGGTCATCCACCGTTTCATAAACTGTCATTCCATTAGTAACGCTCTCTGACCGTGTCTGTAATATAAAAGAAATACATACATTACAAAAAAGCAGGTTCTATATCAACAAAGTATATTAACCCAACACACATTCTGCTCTTTCTGCTAAATGATGGCCAAAAGTATTAAAACAAAATATGCTGTGTATTAGTTCACCCTCTGCACAAAACAGGTAATTTCACTAATTACTTTGAGATTATCTGGCTGAAGACCTGTGTTAATTAACTGAAAATCTAGTAACAATGTAACAAATAGTAACATGTAATAATGATATTCAACTTCTGGAGCAATGGCTTGTGTCACCTCCAGACCTAAACCCAATAGAAAACCGTTGGACAATGTTCAAGAAGGCAGTAGCAGTCAAGAAACTGTTTTCTGTTCAGGATCTTCAGTAAGCAATCAAGCAGGCATGACCAAGTGACACCAGAGTACCTCAACCTCTTTATGTCCAGCCAGGTTTTGAAGAATAAAAAATTTCATACTAAATATTTATTGTTGTACAGCAATTGTGTTGCATAAAATAACAAATTAGTATTATTTTCTTGATTGTCACTGTTTAAAAGAAATCTGAGAACTAAAATGGGTGGGGGTTTGACCCTGTTATTACAGATGACAAAGTATTTTATGAATTGCTGTGGTGGGCAATAAAATTTTTTTTTACTATGTAACCATAATATTCATTTACACATCAAGCTGCAGACTATCAGTGCAACCATGTTTTTTATAATTTGTGGGCAAGCTGAAGTTTTCAGAAACTCTGCATTATCTAGTACCAATAAAATAACCATGATATATTTTTCCCAATCCTTTCCCATCACATACTTTAAACTTGAAGGTATATGCTGGACAAAGTAACGGTATTCCATAACACTCATAGCTTTTTTCATGATTAACATTTAAAATACTTTATAAATTGCTCCTATCCTAAAAAACTTAAAAGTTTTAAAAGACAAATTATTTAAAAAAAATGTCCTGTGACTATTCCTAATTCAGATTAAGCATTAAATAGCCAAATTGGCCAATACAAAGAAATCTGAATGAACAAACCAAACACAAACATCAAAACATTCACACAATATTACATAAGAATATAATAAATTAATTTGTAAAAATGTGAGGCTTACATTTTTCTGTGTAGCAGGATTGACATCTGCATACACTGTACCTTCAGGGACACTGCCATCTGTTGGTAAGATTATAATAAGTCGCCCAAATGTTGTAACCATGGTAACCATAGCACAAAGTCAGCCAATGAGCAAACAGCAGATGAGATTCAGCAGAGGGAAATTAGAAAATCACAAAACCAAAGAATTCACAAAAGACAAATTAACAGAATGCAGGGCTTGGTAAGTTCAGACATTAAAATACTGAGCAATACTTTCTAATATGCATGATCTCTGGCTTTAACAGTTTGTATATTTAGTTTTTTTGTGAAAGTTTTGCTTTTTGCAGAAAAGAAAGAAAATAAGAACAATTGAGCCTGTGAACCTGTGTTTACGAAAGAAGGCTTTGCTATTAGGTGCTCTTTTAAAGCAATGACATTTCTTTTAAACAACTCTATTAACTGCTCATATCGACTCCATATTAATTTAAACACATCTCCTGTTATACTGAACTTCCAGTCTCACACAGTATGATGCAGATCAATCCCTGCTATCCGTCATCACCCAAATGAGGATGGGTTCCTTGTTGAGTCTGATTCCTCTGAAGGTTTATTTTTATTGCCTTCACAGGGAGTTTTTCCTTGCCACTGTCGCCCTCGGCTTGCTCATCAGGGACAATCTTATCATTGTGATTCATACACATTCACATTTCATACAAACTTAAATAATTATTTTGACTGTGTAAACCTGATTTGCGACAATGATAACTGTTAAAAGCGCTATACAAATAAAATTGAGTTGAATTGCATTAATGATTGTCAATGGATCTGCATGTGGTCACAAAGTATAAATACTCAATACAAGTTATACTTGGTCACAAACATACAAATAAATAATCAATATACACAAAAATTTATATTTTGTAGTCTAAGAACAGCCAATTCTCACTCTCAAATTTTAACGAGATGTGTCAGTTTTTTTAATTATTTTTTATGCTGGTGAAATGTCCACCACCTTCACCTGACTTGCCACATTGTGGTCAGTGGCGGGGCCGGTCAATACGGCTGTCCCCGTTAAAATTAGGCAGAGAAGAATGCTCCTTTAACATGTAATTATTTAACATAATAATAATTAATTTTAATAATGAAATAAAGTCATTTAGTCACAATATTCCGCTGTATTTCTTAATATAATTTATTAGCAATTTAAAAAATCTAAACTGTATTACGTTCGTTTGTGTTCGTGTACGCGGGGCGCCGGACAAACGAGTGTCTATGCAGGCACGTAAATTATATATATTTTATATATATATAAATTATATATATATATATATATATATTTTTTTTTTTTCAACAAGAAGCCTATTTTTCATTTGGCTTGGACATGTAGTTACTCAGATATTCATACTTCAAAGGATGTAAATTTTTTTGGGACACACTGTACAATGATCAGTCATAACCTTAATACCACTGACAGGTAAAGTGAATAATACTGATTATCTAATTACAGTGTCACCTGTCAAGGGTTAGCTACATTAGGCAGTATGTGAATAGACAGTCCTCAAATGGTTAAAGTGTGATGTGTAGACAGGATCAGAGCACTAAACTAGAATGTTTGAAAACTATACAATTTGGAGCAATACTGCAAAATTTTAAATCTGCTGAGTTGCTTGAAATTAACACACCTTTGTGAGATTTCCACCAGCACGATACAGCAATAATCACAGCAATAATGAGAAGAACAGCGGCTCCTCCTGCTACTGCAATGATCCACTCAGGCTTAAATATGGGATCTACATAGGTATCATATAAGATGTATGATTACAATACAGATCAAATATCTTCAATCACTGCAAATATAAATACATCCAATTTAACAATCTATATTAGTGATTCCATGCCTGTAGTGCCATTTAGCTCTTATAATTAAACTTTTTTTTTTTCAAATCACCACCTAACCTTTAAAGCATATAATTAGAAACTACACAAAGGATTTTTTGAATATTTTAGGATATTTAACTGGGACAGTAAATATAAAACACCAACATCCAAAATGATGGCGCAGGTTTGGTGGACGAGTTGAACATGTTTTACACTTACAGTGAGACTACAGTTAACAGCTCCAGTGATACTAACGCACTAGCATGGCCCATGGAGATGGCTACATGCACACGGAAAGGGTTAATATGTATAACACCCTCATCATCATGGACCACAACGTGAAGAAAGCCATTGGGAAAGTGAAGACCAGGCAAGTAGCAGGACCAAACAGCATTTGACATCAGGTGCTTAGAGGCTCTGCTGACCAGCTAGCATCACAGAGATATTCAAACTCTCCCTAGTACAGTTATTAATCATGCTTTAAATGGTCTATTATCGTTCCTGATGAGTCAAAAACAAACCACAACACACCTGCCTTAGTGACTATCAAACAGTAGCCCTGGGTATGTGACGTCATTCTCTTTCACTGCCTTTCATCAGTTTGTGGATTACCAAAACCATTACAGGCTGCAAGAAGAAGGACAGTAAAATAATTGATGGTGACATTGTGACAGTGTTCCATTGAGAGAGCTAATGAATTAAACCAGTTGTTCACCAAGTTTACTTATTCTGTCCCTATTGTTACTACTGCTTTTCCACTTCTCACCTCCCTTCCTCCTCAACCACAGTCTTTATCCGTCACATCATGCACCTTGGACCCCCTGCCCCTTTTGTCCCTCAAAAATTCATTAAAATTACACCATCAAGGCAGTTGGTACGGTTATGGTCTGCCTACAAATGCTGAGAGTCTGTGCTGATGAATTAGGCGAGCCTGTTCACTACATTTTCAACCTGAGTTTGCAGCTAGAGAAGGTCCCTGACCTCTGGAAAACCTCATTCCAGTCCCCAAAAAAGTTTCCCTAAGGAGCTCAATGGGTTCAGACCAGTGGCATTAACTTTTTAAAAAGTGTAAAGACCTTTGAGTGATAGATTCTTAATCTCTTCAGATCTCAGGTCTGCACTAGAGTCCCTGCAGTTTGCTGACTTGGAAAAAGTTGACAATGCCATCCTATACAATCTCTATCAGGCCGACTCCCACCTCAACAAAGGGAAGGGTCCTGTGATGATCATGTACATTGATTTCTCCAGTGCTTTGAAACACCATTCAGCCCCCCTGCTGGGCGCTAAGCTGAGTGATATGCAAGTGGACAGATACTTGGGGACCTGGATTATAGACTACCTCACCAGGAGACCACAGTATGTCAGAAAGAGAGACTACACCTCTGAGACCATGGTCAGCTCAACAGGGGACTGTACTCCCCCCCCCCCTTCTTGTTCACCATGTACACTTCTGACTTCAAGTACAGCTCGGTGTCATGTCACATGCAGAAGTTCTCTGATGACACTGCCATTGTGGGCTGTATCAGGGATAAACAGGAGGGGGAGTACAGGAAACTTGTGGAGGTTCTTGTGACCTGATGCAGATCAAATCGTCACTACTGAGGGAGTTAACATCAGGTTAGTGAGGACAAATAAATACCTAGGGCTACTGCAGGACAATAAACTAAACTGGTCAGAGAACGCTGAACATCTATACAAAAAAGTCCATGTCAGATGTTCTTCTTGAGTAAACTGAGGTATTTTACATCTGCAATAAACTCCTACAGATCTTCTACCAAACAGTGGTGTAGTATGTAACAGTATTTATTTCCATGCTGTAGTGTGTTGGGGAGGGAACCTTAAATGCAGAGATGCCACTCGACTGAACAAGGTGGTCAGGAGAGCAGAATCTGTGGGAGGCTTTAAGCTGGACTCACTGAAGGTGGTGCTAGAAAGGAGAACCTTGAACAAAATGCTGTCCGTCATGTACAAGATTAGTTACCCTCTGTATGGAATTTTTGCCAAGCAGACAAGCTTGTTCATAAGCAGATGTCTGTCACCGAGCTGCTCTACAGACAGACTCAGGAAATTCTTTGTTCCCTGTGGCATACGCTGCTTTAACAATTCTTTATGGTGCCTATAAACATGTATGAATTCTTGGTCAGATGGTCCCCTTATCTGCATTGACTTGCACTACCTCAGTCTTGCACCATTCACTTTGGCACTGCTGTCACTTTCAAAGGCTATAACTCATTGCCCATCTAAATTTTCTGTAATCTATCCACTATTATTCATCCTCGTTCACAGATGTGTGCACATATTCATTTAATTCTCTAGTGCTGTCAATTGATTGAAAATCATAGACTGTGATGAATCACAATTTTAAAATACTCAGGTTTATTTGTATTATAAACAAGCAATGTAAAAGTAAAGAAATGCATGATAAACTGGTCAGAGGAAACACATTTTGAAGTAAAAAAAAAAACTAAAACATCAACATTTAACAAATTAAATAAAATCTATCAAATGGTAAACTTCTTGCAGCAGCGTATCCCTTGTTCAATTTGGCTAGTGTAATTGACTAGTGCAAAATGTCTTTCTTATGTTTTTAACACTCTCTGAGTAAATGAGTGCAGTTGACATTTGTCATTGATTAGATGTGCTGTTACAGTACATCAAGGTAGTTATGGTTAGTTACTGTCCAGTGGTATCCGTGTTAAACTCACCATTCTCACACACAGCTGGATAAGTACATAAAGAATAGCAATATTGACAGCCCTAATATTATATATACATTTTTTCTTAGTTATTTATGTTGTTTTATGGTTGTCTTCCAGTTGTTGTTTTTTGACTATTTGACTTCACTAGGCATGATTGATTATTATGCATGATATAAATTTATATATCTTTAAAAAAAATTATTTTAAATAAAAATTTTCTGCACTCCAGTTATATTTAAACCACCGTTGGCCGCATTGTTTTATCAGCACTTTCTGTTCAAGGCTACTGTCTCCCCAGTCACTGCTGTGCAAGCGTGATGCAACTGTGATTCAAGAAAAAATGGATGTTCCACTTAGCATGAAAGAAGAGCAGTGTGCAGTGATTATTTATTTTTTTGTGGACTGAGGGTGTACCTGGTGCCGGAATAGGTCATGAAAGGGCATGAACAGAAGAGTCTGAATACCTGAAAACTAAATTTGGACTGATACTCTAAGGACGGTGATAGTTTCTTAAAGTGGATCATCACCAGTGATGAGTCATGGATTCATCTCTATGAGCCTGAGAGTAAACAGGGACGTATGAAACGGAAACATCCTCAATTGCCAACCGAGAAAAAAAAAAAAAAATCTAAATCAACCATCAGCTGGAAAATTTATGCTTACAGTTTTCTGGAATTCTCAAGGGACATTATCAGAAAAAAGTTTCAATAATCAACAGTGCTTATTACTGTGAGATGCTTATTGAAGAGCTGAAGCCTAAACATCTGATTAAACACAGAGGACCGATATCCAATGGTGTCGTAACAAACAGACAAAATGTAATGAAAAGCAAGGAGATTATGTTGAAAAATGATGTATTTGTCCTTTCTAAAAGTAATTAAAATTAATTCTATAGATACAAATAATTTTAGACCCATGTAAATCACAATACATTTTTAGTGCAATTTTTTTTCAGCATGTTTGTTTATTTATTTTATTTTATGGTCACTGACAGCCATACTAAGCATTTCAGTGCATGTCGTATTGTGGATGGTTGTGTGTGATTAATAAAATTTTAATTTGAATATAAACGGGACAGAACTGGCACTTTAAACATGGAATCATTAATATAACAAAAAGTGCTATAAGCAAACAAATAAGACGTGAATTAGCATTAGCTCTGGCTTTTCCATGCATTGATGTGTCACAACAATAAAATGATATTTACTAAAAACACAGTTGCCTCATTACAGTTTAAGATGTAAGATGAAAAGTTGGAAAACATGACTCTTTACCTGTTTCTATCTGTTCAGCTCTACACCTCAGTGTCTCTGTAGCAGTAACGTTTCTGACGCTGATAATTGCAGTGCAGTTCAGTGTCACGTCTCCATCTGCTGGTGAGAGACTGAACTGCAGCTGAGCTCCACTCCCAGTCTTATAGCCGCTCCACAGGTAGGAGACGCTCTCAGCTCCGAGCGCTGCACACTTCACATTAACATCACAGCTGTTTGTGGACACTTTCCACGTCTGATTCTTCTTAATCTGCAGCTCTGGTATGGGATCTTAACATGCATTTAAAGAGTAAATAGACAAAAAATGAGGAATCTTTGTAACTGCAGCACCTATGTGTAATTACACACATGTAACCTATAACGTGATTATTAAACAATAAACAAAAATAACATACATAGATATTCACTATGGTTATATTTACTATACACTATACATTTACCACATATACTAGCTGAACTGTATTTGTCTAGGTTATAATAAAGCTCACCTTTAATATAAACTTTAAATGTTTGTGTTGGAAGCTGTACTTTATTAAAAGTTGCAACAATTAAGAACGTCCCAGAGTCTTGGGGTTGAAGATTTTGTATAGTTACTCCAACTTTCGCATGGCTTTCTATTAATCTTCCACTGAACTGGGATTGTAGAAAGGTGTAATTACGAGTTGAACCATATTTAGCAAATGTTCTGTCATTGAACTTCCACTCAGTGGTTGATAATTTCCTGTCTGGATATTCTAGCTCCAGGGAGCTTCCAGTAGCTCTGTTCAATGTCTTCTGATCAGCCCAAACACACACACCTGACACAAGACAAAAGATAACAGACCATATTCCAGAAATATAAGTTTGTGTCCAATAACTACAGAAAAACACCCTGTAATTACATCTTCTTAAAATGAACTTAAAAAGTCTGTACACAGAACATACATTTCATTCATCACCACATATTTTTAGATAAGGATTAAGGTTTTCTGAGTCTAACCTTTTTTATTTATTTGAGATGATAAGAGAAAATAATTACATGAGAAACATGCTCAACAGAAGTATTTAAGTTTGTGTAATTGACCAATGCCAATTAATTTCTTGTAATAAGAAAATTATATAATTTTGAAATATACCATAAAATCTAAACCCTTTCATGATATCTTAGCAGCATACTTTTTGAAGAACATATTTTAAAGAATAATTTTCTATTCACTTTTTGTAAAATCTGAACACCTCACTAATTTAATGTGCACCTTTAACTAAAGTTTTAAACATTTATTCAACATGTCAAAAATGTGCGTATTAAAACATTTTTCAAAATCATGTAAAATCCCCTGACTTATATAAAAGCTTTTTTACTGTAAAGGTTCCATCTTTATCTCCATACATACC
>JAAGKR010008262.1:0-32149 GCA_011419295.1 Clarias macrocephalus
GTGTGTGTGTGTGTGTGTGTGTGTGTGTGTACCTGTGGGTTTTGTGGTGTTCGAGGGTAGTGTGAGGCCGGTCAGGTTGACCACGCCCCCCGGGCCGATGATGAACTGAGGCGACGCGGTGTGGATGGTCAGCATGTCGGGACTCTCGGGGTTTGTGTTGATCTGGTTCTGCATTGCCACCTGCAGGACAGCACCAGTAATAACCACACCTGAAACCTTCACGCTTTTCACACTGCACAGTGTGCATCCTAAAGAAACTACACCGAGTGCACACCCCTGGTGTCATTGTTCTAGGGTACCAGGAACTGGTTAGCATGTTCTCCTAATGGGTTGCTGGGGAGTCACTTGGTGATTGCTCTTTTGCCCCAGGGAGGATGCTAGACTGTCGCCATGTGGTTGTGATGTTATCCCGTGTGGTTGCTGGGGTGTGTGCTGGGTTTCTGCAGGGGTATCTCAGGCAAATATGATGGGATTTGAATGCTACAGGTGATGAACCTCCATAATGGCAATGTGAACCAAGTCATGTGCTGGGGTTGCTAGGGTGCTTCAGGTGCTTACTATGGGGCTATTGCTAGGTTGTTAAACGAATCTCTCCAACGCTCCTCAAAAAAAAAAATTTTTTTGACTGATGGCACTTAGTTAGTAACCCAGTAACCCAGTCCCAGTAACCCAGTGTAAGTATCTGTCCAATAACGGAAACTTCAAAGCACTTTTTGTAAGTTGCTCTGAATAAGAAGCGTCTGTTAAATGCCTAACTGTAGATGTAAATGTTGTTGCTATGCAATTCAGATGGTTACTATGAGGTTTGACAGATTGGTTACACTACAACTGTTGTAGTGTTACACTGTTACACTGTTGTATCGTTACATTGTTACATTGGTGTAACAACCGCAATGCTCTGAGATCTCGCACCGTTGCCTATAACGTGGGACTTGCATTGGGAGACGCAGACTTGTGATGATACTGTGATGTCATACTGCGTTCAGAAACAGTGAAGAAGGCGAAGCAGCGCTACGGGAGGAAACTACAGTCACAGATCCAACAGAGTGACTCTAGGAGCCTGTGGCAGGGACTAACGGACAATAACGCACTATAAAGCACCAACATACGGTTTGATGGACGCAGACGTGTCTCTGGCAGATGAGCTGAGCACCTTCTACGCTCACTTCGAGGCTGCAGCCAACAATGCTAATGCTAAAGCTAATGTCCGCACACAGGAGGAGAACTCAAACACCAGAAACATGTTCATTATCTCTGAGCACGAGTTGAGAATTATGTTCAGGAGAGTGAACACCGGGAAAGCAGCAGGACCAGACAGAATCTCAGGTCGAGTCCTCAGAGCCTGCATAGACCCGCTAGCACCTGTGTTTAGTCCAAACCGCTCTACAGATGATGCCATTTCACACACATCTCTCATTCACCTGGACACTAGGAAGGAGAATTACGTTAAAATGTTCTTTGTCGACTACAGCTGAGCGTTTAAGACCATAATTCCTTTCACACTCATCACCAATCTGGAACACCTGGGACTCAGCTCATCTCTGTGTCAGTGGATCTCAGTAAGGATGTGTGGACATGTCTCAGCCTCCCTCACTCTCAGAAATGGAGCCCCTCAGGGTTGTGTTCTGAGCCCCCTGCTGTACTCACTGTACACCTATGACTGCATGGCCATTACCAACGTCAGCACCATCAAGTTTGCTGATGACACTGTCATGGTGGGCCTGATCTCTGACAACAACGAGATGGCCTTCCTGGAGGAGATTAGGAATCTGCAGTACTGGTGCCAGAGGAACAACCTCCTCCTGATCGTAAGCAAGACAAAGGACCTGATAGTGAAATTGAGTACAAAGCAGGAGAGGAACTACCAGAACCCCGTCAGCAACAGGAGCCCAGTGGAGACAGTGAACAGCTTCTGATACAGTGATGAGTTCACATCACGCAGGACCTGTCATGGTCCTGGTCACATCAATACCGTTGTAGTCTAACCATTGTTACATTTTGTGGTGTAACCATGGTTACAGCTCAGGCACTGGTTGGTAAGTGGTTGTACGTGTGTCTAAGGTCACTATGGGGTTGTAAGGCAGGTGTGATATCAGTATCAGGCAGTTACTCCGCGGTTGTTGCAACGTCCTTGCGATAGAACCTCATGCAGTTATTACATGGTTGCTGAGTGGTAATGGTATCTTTGGGGAGGGGGGGATGTCAGGTGGTCGCGATGCTATTTCCGATGTGTGTGCGCGCGTGTGTGTGATTTTGACACCTGCAGTATCTCCACTAGGTCCTCGTTGTTGTTGTCGAGCGCGATGTCGAGCGCCGTTTTGCCGAACTTGCTCTGAGCGTGAACATCGGCTCCAAACCTCAGCAACAGCGCCACCACGTCGCCGTGTCCGTGTTCAACCGCCCAGTGCAGCGCCGTCATCTTCAACATATCCTTAGCATTCACGTCGGCGCCGTGCTACACACACACACACGCGCGCGCACACGCGCACACACACACACAATGTGAGCACTCAGTCAGGATGAAAGAGCAGGATGTGGTTTATTCTGTAATTGCAAAATTGCTGCTCTCTAAACAAACAAATACACAGGTTCACCAACATCAAAGCTGCTCTGATTTCACTTATACACCTAAACACACTCCTCACACTCCACACACACACACACACGTAAACACAAACACGTATGTACACACATGCATACATGCAAAAATGTCAAACCTGATATTGCACTTAACAACATGTAACAGAATGGAATATGGTGTGTGTGTGTGTGCGCGTGTACCTGTAGGTTTTGTGGTCTTAGAGAGTAAGATGTGGTGTGCGTGCGTGTGTGTGTGTGTGTGTGTGTGTGTGTGTGTGTGTGTGTGTGTGTGTGTGTGTGGGTGGTAGGTCAAGGGTTAACATGGAAAAAAAAACATACTTGTTAAAGCCATCATTAAATGGAAACGTGTTACAACCATGTCCATTCACATAATGATGATGTCACACATCTCCTGCCAACCCACCCCCTTAAAGATGTAAGCCCCACCCCTTACCTGCAGCAACACCTCTACGATGGAGGCGTGGCCTTCTGAGGCAGCCATGTGCAGAGGGGTGCGGTCCACTTTGGTGCGGGCGTCTCGGCTAACTCCTGCGCGCAGCAGCACTTCGGTGGTTGAGTAGTGACCGTACTGGGCTGAGAGGTGTAGCGGCGATGTGCCCAACTACGCGCGCACACACACACGCACACACACACGCACGCACGCACACACACGCACACACACGCACACACCACGCGTTACTAACAGTCCACTATCACTAAAGAAAGTTTGTATGTTTGTTATTAAAGTGGTTGCAATAGTATCTTAGGCAGTTACTAGATGGTTGCCGTGTAGTTGCTGTATTATTTCACAATTTTAATAGGTGGTTGCGATGGTACCTCAGGTGGTTACTACAGGTGGTTGCAATGTCATTTTAGGTGGTTAAATATTAAAGTAAGTACAGTGGAACCTTGTATTATGAGCATAATTTGTTCTGGAAGTGGGCTCGTGTTCCAAAACACTCGTAAACCAAATCATCATTTTTCCATAAGAAATAATGAAAACTCTAACTATTCGTTCCACAGCCCCAAAAAATTAATACATAAAAATAATTAATACAATCTATAAAATGAAAATAAAAAAATTTATCTGCACTTTACCTTTAAAAAAAGTACAAATAAATCCTGACAGATAAGTGTTTCCGTTGGCGCGCCGTGTGTGTGTGTGTGTGTGTGTGTGTGTGTGTGTGTGTGTGTGTAATTAGCCCCTTCCCTCACCTCATTTTACACAGTAACACTCCTCCTTCTCCCCACCTCAAACTTTTTAAGTTTCATAACACACACACACACACACACACACAACGGAAACACCGTTTTAACAGGGAAAAAATTAATCTCTCTGACCTGGCGTGAGCGCATACTAAGGGAATCACTGCTGTAAAGTAAAACAAAAACAAAAACAAAACAAATGAACCAGCATCTTACCTTTGAAAAAAATCGCGACAGAGCAGAGTTTGTGTGTTTGTGAAGCCGGGGAGGGGGTGAAAAGGCGAGAGAGCGTCTGCGTGTGTCAGGGTGTGTGTGTGTGTGTGTGTGTGTCGGTGTCAAATTACGCGCACATACACATAAGAGACGCTGAAGCAGAGAGGCAGATGTTGATTATACAAGTAAGAGACGAGCACTAAGACCGAGCAGGGGAGACGATTACACACAATTCGGCAGCGCAAGAGTGACGCTCAGTGTCAAAATAAGAGTCGCATGCGTGATACATGATACTCGGCGCTCGTAAACTAATACTTGCTCGGTTTCCGATTTAAAATGTATTAAAAATCTTTGCTCGGTTTGCAGAACACGCAAACCACGTTACTCGCAATTCGAGGTTCCACTGTATTAGAATCTGAAACTTGAATATGTGAGAATAACCATTCAGTGTTACCATGGCAACCAGAAAGAGTGCATCATTAACCTGAGAAGAGTCTGTCTTCTTTTTCCCCTGATTTTCTCCCTAGGGTAGTCGTGTGACCCCCATCATCACGGCCACTACTACCAGTCAGGGAGGGCTGAAGACTCTCACACTTTAACTCCGTAATGCCAGCTCATCTTTTCAAACTGCTCGCTCACGCACCGTAGGGGGCGGAGTAACACACTCATAGGACGGCGCTATCCGCTCCTTCCGCTTGCGTGAGCTGACAGAAACCCCTGACTGGCTGTAGAGCCGTGATTAATGTGGGAGCACTAAGTACCTCTCATCCCTCCCCTCTGAGAGAGCTCGGCCAATCAGCTGTCTCCAGGCCTCTCCAACTGTGAGAAGTTACAGCTAGGGCTGTAGCTATCGAATATTTCAGTAATCGAGTATTCTACCAAAAATTTAATCGATTAATGTAATCGGATAAATTGTTCTTTTGCTTAATTAAACAGAAATTTAAAATATACTGCTCAAAAAAATAAAGAACACTTAGTCCCGGTTTGACTTGAACTTGCATACATGTATGAGAGGCGTTCAAGTCAAACTGGGACTAAGTGTTCCCTTTATTTTTTTTAATGCATACAGCATTTTATCAAAAAATAAACAGTCATTATTCACAATATAAGGAAGAGCTTAAAGTGCATTTCAGCCATACATTCTTATATTAAAGACTTTTCTCAGATGCAAAAACAAAAAAAAAGGTATTTCAAATGACTTTTAGTATAAAAAAAAAACTAAGGGACACATTAAAATAAATAATTATACAAAAACACTAAGTTGTGTAACTTAACTTTCAGAACTAAAAGTTTCAAAATCTGCAGCTCAGACGTGACATCAGCCTTTACTGACTTCTTACTGGATACTTTGTGATGAGATTTAGGATGCAAAAATCCATGGACAGGAACAAGAGTCCATACAGTGTTTTAAGTCAATATATTCATCAGAATATAAATGTCTCTCTCTTGGACGTGTGTGTGTGTGTGTGTGTGTGTGTGTGTGTGTGTGTGTGTGCACACTAGTCTTTAAAGGAGCGTGTGATTGCAATGAAGAGAGGTAACCATGTCAACATGCTCTGAACTGAGGCTTGTCCTGCGCTTTAAAGCAACGTTTTCTGCTGCTGAAAGCATTTTTCAGTGATAATAGTTTTTTAAAATCGCTTCCTTCCATTTTGCAGCCCGCAACAGAACGTTCCCTCAAATCAACACCCAGCTGTTTGCGTCTCCTTCCGCTTTGTGCGTGACGTAAGCGCTTCTTCTTCGTCTGTGTTTACTGGCCGCTTGCATCCGGAACTGCGCTGTGTCACGCCAAACAAATAATTGCGCGAAAACATAACGCAAGCTTTTAAAATGAATTAAAAGAAGCTTCGAGGCAGAAGATTTTGCCTCCATCATTTTTTGTAATCAAATTACTCGAGTTACTCGAGGAATCATTTCAGCCCTAGTTACAGCATCACCCGGGAATCGATGATAGGACGAGCACTTTACCACTCAGAGACCTCAGAGGTTTTATTCTATGAAGCTCCGCCCAGCAATGAAGGGGCTTCATGAAGCCCCGCCCCTAGATCTTTGTTTTATTCAAAAATTCAACCATATCTGTATAATCTTCTGTAATGAATACATCATGACGCAGCATTCAGAGTGTGACATCACCTAGACAGTCTCGGCTAGTCTGGTGTCATGGTGTCATGATGATGATGATGATGATGATGATGATGAGGGCTTGTTCATCAGGGCCGGTCTGATCATTCTGATTCATACACATCCTCTCACACACTTCATTCACATTTACATCAGTCTGTTTAAAGCCGACGATCGTTAAATACAATCTATACAAATCAACCTCAGCTGAACGATGATGTCATCACTCACCCAGTCTGTAGTGAAGGGAGCTCCGTTGGCCATGAGGATCCGAACCTCGTCATCTTGTCCTGTACGAGCCGCCTCAAGCAACTTCTTCCCCAGATCCACCAGAGACATCTAAACACACACACACACACACACACACACACACACACACACACACACACACACACACACACACACACAGTTACAGCCCTGTCCCGCTCTCTCACCCATAGTGTTCCAAATCCAGTTATTGTACTTGACTTGAACAGACTGTACAGGTCACATGACCGTGTGTGTGTGTTACTACCAGACTTACAGTTTTACTGATCATATGCTGAACAAACAAACAAACAAATAGAAGCACACACAATATCGCTTTCTATAATTTTTGGTTCTCTTTGTCCCGAGGTCATTATTAACACGTTCACGCACGGCTAAAACTATTTAAGGGGAACAATTAGTCCCGGTTTGACTTGAACACCTCTCATATGTATAGTATATATAGTAGTTCCTGTAAAATGTATTTATTTATTTGAGCAGTATGTCTGAAGTGTGATGATCTCTCAAAAACTAAACCCAGTTATATTCCCGTAAGCTCTGGCGTATTCCAGCTCCACTGCAACTAGAATCTGGTCATTTAAACACCTCCGTGTTTTATGCTCATGTGACTGCAGTACACAGACATTACAGAACATATTGGTACTGTTTCCCCGTCAGGTCAGGTCAGGTCAGGTCAGGTGTAGCAGGACTAGAGTGTGTGTGAAAATTCCTGAGAAACATTAAGTGACGAGATGATGAGAAGCAGCTCCTCTCCTGTACGGATGTCCTGCTGGAGCCTGAGAAGCACACGGTCACGTGTGTGTGTGTGTGTGTGTGTGTGTGTGTGGTGTGTGTGTGTGTGTGTGTGTGTGTGTGTGTGCCTCTCGTCTCGTTACCACCCCTCTCACTACACCACTGACTCTCTCTGACTTACGCCCGCATGTTTCTGTAAAGGTGTGTGGATCTGAAATATATTCACATTTAAAAATACATCAGACAATAAAACAGCCTTAAATCATTACTACAGATATTATATTTAGGCTTTATATACAGTGTACAGCCAAAAGTATGTGCACCCCTGACCATGGTACCCGTATGTTCCTAGTGAACGTCTCATTACAGATTTATTCCACTTTACTGTTATAATGACCCAAAAGTCTCCTCTTTTTGAAAGGCTGTACACTAGATGCTGGAGCGCACATTTGTGTGTGTGTGTGTCTGTGTTCATGAGGAGTATTAGTGAGCTCGGACACTGATGTCTGGATGTCGAAAAGGGGGCGGGGGGGGGGGGTGGTGATTGGACACTTGAGTTCTACCAACACACCACGTTTTCATGGAGCTGGAGAAACTATGGGGCACAAACTTTTGAGCCCCTTAGATGATGGTGTTATATTTGGAATTTCAGTTCTAGATGTAAGAGATTCTGCACATCTGCCCTGGACATAATACAGGTTTTTCTCTTATACGGACTTTGAGAGACGGCGTTCAACTCAAACACAGAGGACTGAACTCATTCTCCCTCTCTGTCTCTTAGACACACAATATGATATTTTTCTTTTTGTATGGATCTTATGAACTCGGCATACATTAAGGTAAACAAACCGAGTAACGAGTCGTCAAACCAAACACTTACTCGAGTTGCTTCATTTTAGTTGATTTATCATTTATTTTCCTTTAAGCAAAGCATATATGAACAAGACCACAGTCGCAACTGATCATTTGTATGTTAACACCTTGTGACTATATACACACACACACACACACACACACACACACACACACACACACACACACACACACAGTGGTGGCCAAAAGTGTGAAGACATCATATGTCATGTATTATGCGCAATCACAATATTAGATGTGCCTGTGACTTCGTCTGCATGGAATTTAACTGCACACTCATAAGCGCATTTTTAAAAATTTATAACGTCATCTATTACATTTTTAGATGAACTAATGATTTTTTAAAGGTAGATTTTTTTGTCCTTTTTTTTTTTTTTTTTTGCTTGTGTGTCCATAATAAAACCACTCGTTACTGAGACTCATCAGTAAAAAGGCTTCAGTTTGTTAGTGATCATAAAGTCTGGACTTTGGATCGATAGAAAAAGGTCGTGTGACCTGGTGAGTCCAGACTGAGTCTATTCCAGAGTGATGGGCGTGTCAGGGTGAGAAGGGAAGCGCATGAAGCGATGCTCCCATCATGCATAGTGTCCACTGTACAAGCCTCTGGAGACAGTGTTATGATCTGGGGTCGCTTCAGTCGCTCACGTCGAGACTCAGCAACGTTATGTGGAGATAAAATGAAGTCACATGACCACCGGAATGTACTGAATCAGCAGCACATCACATCTATGGAGGGTTTCTGCTTCCCTGATGGGACACGCCGTATTCCAGCACTGAGGGTGTGTGAGAGAGAGAGAGAGAGAGAGAGAGAGAGAGCGGCTCTGACAGCATGAGGAGTCATTTACACACATGACCTGGACACCACGGAGTGTGTAATCAAAGATAAAACTGACTGAATTAACCCTTAAACTGTGAGACTATTTTTGACCAGCAGTGTTTTTATTTATTTAACTAATTAATGAATTACACGTTCTAGAGTTCATACTCGTAAGTTAAGTACAAAGCGAGAACTGTTTTCTCATGAATGTTCTGAGCGTGCTGGTGAATACGAGTTCTTCTATCAGACATGATAATAAACACGTATACAATATTAATACCACAGATAATATGGTAGCCAAAGATTTTGCAGAGTACTGTAGTTATACACAGTGAGGCCAGACAGCATATACCATGTATTATAGCTCTCTCTGTGCTCAAAACACATAATGAGTTCTCTCCTATCAGACTGATGAATTGTGCTAATTACAATGAGCTGTTGGTCTAGATAATGGATGGAACAAATACTGTACACGGTTGGACGCTTACGTCCTGAAGCCGGGGTGTCCCATTCTACATGAAAAAAAAGCCTAAAATTCAGGAATTCTGTCATTTCTGTACATGATCTTCAGGGAGCAATCGAGCAGCATGGATCGAGCAAGCACCACCAGAGTACTGCGTCTAGACGTCTGTCTGAGTCCAGTTTTGAAGAATAAAGGATTTCATACTAAACACTGATCGGTGTATATAGTCTTGATAGTCATTGAAACAACTTTTGTATCAGTAATTCTGCCCACCACCGTTCTGTGTGTGTGTATAGATAGATACAGTGGTAGCTCGGCATATTCAAAATTCAAAGAACTTCAGTAATTCCAGAGGGAAATTGCTTAAATGAACGTCCCAACATAAGAATTTTCACATTAAGAATTAGTTACCTGAAATTTAACAAGAAATTTGCCATATAAAGCATTTCTGGCTTGTCAGTGAACGAACGGAACTCTGGCTAAATTGCGCGTTCGTCCGGGAGCCATTCAAAACTTGTTTGCGTCAGCGAAAAGCCAAGTGAAGCTAGTTTACATATATTTTGTGGGGTCATTTGTATATTGTGCAAATTTTTTGTGAAGACATGGTACCATGGGGACGGGAGCAAGAAAAAAAGGCAGCCACTTTCAGTTAAGGTTGAGTGAGATTTAATAGGCATTCATCATTTTTATTACATTTACTTGTTTTTTTCTAAACATTCTGATTGTTTTTATATGCAAAAATAGGATTACTGTTTTGGAAATTGGTAATATTGGTAATATTTCTGGGTGGCTGGAACGGATTATCTGCATTTACATTACTTCCTCTGGGACAATGTGTTTCACTATACGACGTTTCGCCTAAAACGAACTTGCCACCGAAACGAATTAAACGTGTATATACGATAAAAGTACCGCTGTAGATAGGTAAATAGTCAGATATACAATTAAAATGTATAAAAAGGTGACGCCATGAAACATCCCATCATCCACAGAATTACTTCAGGAATTATGTGTTTAACTTCATTCCTTCAGTCTCTGTCCTGTACACCGTAGTACAACTGTAAACTTTATTAACATGTCAAATCCATTGACAAAATTGTGCCCATTTTACGTTAATTAATTATAATCCTGCGGCAGAGTGATGATGATGAACAGAAGTTAGATCCCATCCTGCCCCTGGACACTGGATCACAACCCCAGCAGGATGTGCTAGCGGTCAGAGGCTAATTCCTCCGCAGCCGTGGCGTTAAACTCTGCGATAAATTCCCACACGATTCGTTTTAATGCGCAGTTTCCTGGAACAGAGTGGAATCTTGTGATCGTACAGAGACTTACACACACAGGAGTGAAGTTTACATAGTGTTAATAACTGCGGACAACTTTGAGCCTGTTAGCATGTGGCTAAGTCATTAAAGCTAACACTGAAGCTAAAGCTAACTCTAGGCCTCCAGTGGGTCTCCACACAGCCCCAGCAAACATCACAAGTAACCAGTAAAACCAGTGACAGAGAGCTGCAGGACCGAGAGCGCGCGCGCGTCTGTGCTCGGCTGGAAAGTCTGAAGTTACAGTAATAAACAGGAAATCGGTTAGAAAACGAGGCAGATTTCCGGGGGAAGTGGAAATATCTTTTACCGACAAACACAACAGCAACTTCCACATCCGGTGAAGCGCGAGCTCCAAACAAACCCCCCACAGCACACTGACCTGAACAGGACTCACACTCCGTGCCGCGGTCTCTCCTCAGAGTCTCTCCCGCAGTGTGTGTGTGTGTGTGTGTGTGTGTGTTTAATCACAAACCTCGATGAAACTCAGAGCTGAAAATAACACACACACCATTCCTCCCCAGAGCGCGCGCGCTAGTTCCCCCTCAGCCTCGCGGAGGCACACACACACACACACACACACACAGCGCGCGGGCTTGTTCGGCACGTTTAGTCCCCGTTTCTCTTCACTTTCTGCTGATTTTAATTAAAGTTCTGACTAAAATGCGGACATGTTGAATGTGTTACATTAATCTCAATCTGTGAGAAATATTAATAAACCTGAAATTAACTCAAACACGGGGTCTCGCGCGGAGTGATACACGGTGTCATGGCGGACGGCGGTTATTACTACAACTTTATTTTTAAAAACTGTATGTTAAAAGTTTTATTTCATTACGCTAAAATAAAGATGTGTACCTTGATTTGCAAACATATTTCAAAAAATTCACCCCGGTAGTATTTGTTTTGAAGAAATAAATGTTACATTTCATGATCAACACAAAATAGTCATTTGTACGTCACATAATTATCATGTTATTATATAGACATAAATGAAATCTCAGGAATAATATGTTTAAACATTGAAAAATAGCTGTGAATGTGTTGTGTAACTGTGTAATTGTGTTGTGTTTTATTTTGTGAGATATATTCATAATGATAATGTTTTGTTGTTGTTGTTGTTGTTGTCAGAGATTATTATCATTCTTTTTTTTATTGTTGTTGATTTTGAAGTTTGTTGTTTTTTTCCTTTTCTTTGAGACTTTCAGCTCCTTGTTTTTCTTTCTCTTACGTTTTTTTCCTTCTGTAGGTAAACTTAGAGTATTTTAGCCGTTATTTGTTTTCCTGTTTTTAATATTTTAAAAAACATACACATGATCACATGTTTTTATTATTGTTCCTGGTTGTTTCTATGACCAAATAATAATAATAATTATTATTACTATAAAAGAGTTCTACATATTTGCAGTGTCATTCATATATTCTGGTAGTGGTAAAATTTACCCTTTATAAAAGTAATGATAATTTATGTTTTAGAAGTTTATAAATCTAGATTGTACAAGTGTGCATTGAAATGTTGAAATGCATTGAAAGGTGGTCACTTTGTACAGTATGTTTTTTTTTCTGTAAAAAAAATGTTGCTGAAAGAGAAAAAAATAATATATTTAAATATTGAAAAATGGAAATCTAGGTAAAGTTATATAATAATTTTTTGTGAGATGTACTCATAATGATAATATTTTGTTGTTGTTGATTTTGAAGTTTAATATCAAAAACATAAATATGGTGCATTTTACCCATTGTTGTTTCATGTATTTATTTCAAACACAGATTCAATTCTATCAATTGATTTTAGGGTTAATAAGAATTGTTGCAAAGAAAGTCACAAGAACTCATATGATGTACTCATAATGATACTATTTTGTTGTTGTTGTTTGTGAAGTTTAATATCAAAAACATAAATATGATGCATTTTACCCATTGTTGTTTTGCGTATTTATTTCAAACACAGATTCCATTTTAAAAAGCCACCAAAGGAGTGTAACAAAAATTTTACGGATTTTTTTTTTATTTACAGGAAAGACAAGTAGAATGTCTTAATTATCAGCAGAACTGCATGTTGACCTAAAGATCAACTAAAATTATTTTTAAATAATTGTGCATAAAATCTAATTATTTTGATTATTCTTTTCATCCTTATGTACAAATGACAGTTGTTTTATTTTATGCAATTATTATTTTTTTGTTAAAAATAATAATTGCACACAATAAAATGCTTAATATACAGTATACATAATTTTTTAATGTAAATCTGTTATGAGAATTAAAAGATAATTTGTTAAAAATAAAGTAGAATGAAATAAAATGAAGTTTGGGGTTCGCAGTTCAAGTTTATTCTTGTGCTGTTTTTAATATTAATTTTAACTTAATTTTAACTCAGTTTAAAGCTTTATTTATTTTCTTTATTTTTAAAGTGATATTTAGTCATTAAATCAGATTAAAATATTGACAATGCTTGCTGATAATGTTTTTCATTACTTGTGATATGTAGACATCCCTAACTCTTGTCATCACGGATCTTTCCAATATGGCCGAAGAGTTAACGCTGTGCTTTCGCTAGCACTGAGCGCGTGACTATGAGAAGCCTAGCCAATCACAGCGCTCGGGGGCGGGGTTTGTTAGTGGGTAAAAAAAAAAAAAAAAAACTTGTTCCGGAAATCAGCTGTAGCTGTTAGCATGTGTAGCTCTGCTAACTCTGCTAATGTGTAGCTACCGTTATTACCGTTTTAACCGGCAATTTATACAAGTTCGTATGTCGTTTACAGATTAGCTGAGAGGATTGAAAGATTATTATCACTACAACGGTTGTTTTGTGAGTTACTTTATCATGCTAGTTTGCTAATGCTAGCCTCTGGAGTGCTGTGTTTACACGCAGAGTTTTTACTTCCTGATTTAAAGAGACGCTGGAATTCGTGGCACTTCTGAAGGTTTCAGGGGGGAAAAACTAAGCATTTTTACTATCTGTCGTATTACTTGTAATTTAGCTGTTTAACAACTGTTGTGTAGAACATTGAAGCCTCAGCTAATGACAGTTCTCAGATTTGTTTATAAACAAGATGTGTGTGTGTGTGTGTGTGTGTGTGTGTGTGTTTCTGGCCTTTGTGACAGCAGTTAATGAAGCTGTCAGTGATGTAATCTGTGTGTGTGTGTCCTGAAGGTGAGTGTTGTTTCCCCACAGCTGATGAGAATGTGAGGAAACTGCAGTATTACCATTGCAGTGAGTTGAGATCTAACCCTCGAGTCTGAAGATGCCCGGAGTGGCTACAGGAGTGAAAGAGCTTTACCTCTCCACCTCACTGGGAGAGCTGAACAAAAAGGCCGAGGTCAAGCCGGAGAAAGTCAGCACCCGACAGTAAGACTGAGCAAACAGAGAGAAAACTCTTTTTTTTTAATTACTGTATGTTTTGGACATGATCTGTTCTCCAGACGTATCTGTCGTCATCTCCGCTTTAATTCAGACCAAAGGATCAGCTGAGGAGCTGTAGTGTTGATCTTATGATCAGTCGAAGAGCTTTAATTTTCAACAAACAATCAGCTGAACATCTTTAAATTTTACCATATGAACAGCGTTGCTTCAAATCAAATCTGAAATTATTTTGACGATCAGATTAACAGCTTTGACTTGGACCAAATGATCAGCTGAAGAGCTTTAAAAATCGAATGAACAGCTTTGATTCCAATCAGATGATTAAGATGAACGTAGTTGATCTGCCACGCCCTTTTAAAATATCTTATTGTTTAAAACCTTTGGTCTGTATTAAGAGGTGACAGGAAAGCGATGGGCGCGAGCCCTCACTGCTGTGTCTTTATATGAAAGAATAACGTGCCAACCCTCTTTCCCTGGAGGATGTAACACAATGCTTACTGACGTGAGTCACTTCACTTCTACTGCTCGGTTTATTAAAGGGAAAATACACTGTGATAATTCCAGGCATGTTCACTCTTATTCTGTAAACATTACACATTTGGAGGTAATCTGATGATGATTGTATTATACCCCTCCACCTGGAAAATGTAATCCCGTTAGAATAGGACTTCTGGTCCCTGAGAGCGAGACACATGGAGCAGCTAGACGGGTTTCACTTTTGTTTCACGTTTTCACCGCGTGTGTTTCAGCTATGTTCAGAGTGCGTGTAAGCTCTTTAAGGCGGCGGAGGAGTGCCGTCTGGAACGAGACGAGGAGAGAGCCTACGTCCTCTACATGAAGTACCTGACTGTCTATGACCTCATCAAGAAAAGGCCGGACTTCAAACAGCAGCAGGTGGGAAATAGGTCCAGACCGATGTAAAGAATTGGGAAATATTTGACAGTTTTATATTTCATTCTGTATAGGACAAAAGAATTAGGAATATTTTCTACGATTGCTCGTATCTGCGTTACTTCAGAGGCTAACAATGACTTTACATGAATTTATAAAGTATTCATAGACAGTTCAAGTGTTTGTTTTTTTGATGATGAGGCGACAGAATTACTTTTAGTTTGAAGAAAAGAACAGCCAATTATTATTTAGTTTAAAAAATGTTCACGAAATACTTCAGAGTATTGCAAAATGATCAGATAGTGGTGAAAAGAAATGATCAGCTGTTCAGCCGTCTGACTAATAAAACTGATGAGCTGGATGTGTTCAGATTTGAAAAAATGATCAGCCAAGCAGCATTCGTTTTACCAGGTTATTATTTTAAGTCAAGGTTACGTGGTTTAATTAACAAAGTGATCAGTTTTAGCAAAAAAATATAAATTTAATAAAATCTAAACAGTTTCTGTCTGCATCAAATGATTGACTGAACAGCAGACATTTAGACCACGATGATGAGCCGAGCAGGTTTCGTCGTGTCCAAAAAGGCGAGAGAAAATAATCAGCTGAACAGTTTGTGTTTTGAACAAAGCTCAACCAAACACCCATTTGTTTTGTCCAGATGAACAACTGGCAGCTTCTTGAGTGTGTTTAAATTTTGCTACAAAAAAAAAAGAAAAGAAATAAAAGCTTACTGTTTGGGTTCATATTTGCTAAAATTATCAACCAAGGAGTTTTGGATTTATTAAAGTGATCAGCCAAGCTGCCTCTGCACATCTTTATCTATTATTTATATCTATTACTGAATGATGCTGCAGTCACTGCCAGCAGTTTCCATTATGACCCAGGAGTAACTGCTGCGTACTTTAGCCTTTCATTAATGTATTTATATCATGTGCCGTTCTGTGGACACGCCGCAGGCAGACGCCCAAAACTAATGATGTAAAGCAAAGATGTCTTCACAAATAACCAAGTTAAATGTTTCTGTATTGAAAACCATCATAAAGAGAAATAAACTAAACATCATCATGTTTGTGAGCGTGTGCGTGCGCGCAGTGAAACCCAGCTGCTGTAATTATTGTCTACTTCCTGCACTGACACACAAACATCTCTTCTGTAGAATTAAAGGTTTTTGTTGATGTGGAAATATAAAGTGTTTTTGTTGTAGTATTTGTACAATAAACACTTTGTATAAAACCCTGGCGCATGTGAGACGTCTGCACAGCGCTGTGAGATAAACACTGATACTGACGAGTCTGTGTGCCCTGATTGTAGAGTTTATATTTGATGTTTATCTTCACACTGCAGGATTTCTACATGTCCATGCTCGGACCATCCAGCTTTAAGAAGGCCATCGAGGAGGCGGAGAAACTCTCTGCCAGTCTCAAACTCAGGTACTCATCCCCTTCAACTCATCACCAACACCCTGCACCCTACGCCCTGCACCCTACGCTCTAGACAATATACCCTACATCCTACACCCTGTGCCCTAGACAATACACCCTACGTCCCATGCCCTACACCCTAGCACTCCCCTCACCTGTCTCATTACCCCTTCCCATCCCCTGTCCCCTGACTCGTCTCTACCCCTGTCCTCACACGTCTCTCCTCTCACAGGTATGAGGAGGTGGAGGTGAGGAAGAAGCTGGAGGAGAGAGAGAAGAGGGAGGAGAAGGAGAGACGAGAACAGAAAGCGGAAAAGGACAACGAAAGCGCCTCACCCAAAACCATTGAGAGCAGAAAGGACAGCAAAAAGGTACAAAAGGTCAAAGGTCAACATGTACTGACCCATGATTAATCCCACGGGGCGTGGCCTGTACCGAGTTTATATCGACTGTTTCTCTCACGCAGGCTAAAGAACAGAACGAGCCGAAGAGTGTGACCTCACCAGGTCAGGAGAGAGAGAGTGTGTGATGGTGTGTGTGATGGTGTGTGTGATGGTGTGTGTGATGGTGTGTGTGATGGTGTGTGTGATGGTGTGTGTGATGGTGTGTGTGATGGTGTGTGTGTGTCAGTCTGTAAGTGTGTTTGTGTGTTTAAGGCAAAGCTTCATACATGTAACCTAATCTCTCTCTCTCTAGCGCCCCTGAGTGGAGGCGTTAGTGCTCAGCAGTTGTACACTATGATCAAGGACCCTAATCTGAGTGTGTTAGTGATGGACACTCGAAAACAAGCCGACTTCGAGGAGTCGCACATGGCGGTGCCCAATCAAAAGTGCATCAGTGTTCCTGAGGAGGCCATCAGCCCCGGGTGTCTACACACACACACACACACACACACACACACACACACACACACACACACACACACACACACAAATACAAATGCAAATATTACTGTCACAACATCTGGATGTGAACATGTGAACTCCTCTTCCTCAGTTACAGTCTGAGTAATGAGAGACAGATTTAGATTTAATCTTCATTAAAAATCTTCTTTAAAATTCTATATTACTTATGAATCTACTAATCTTAATTTTAAGGTTATATTAAATAAATAAATCTTTTCACGCAATACGACATATTTTCCTAATTCTTTAAAGTTTTTTTAATCAGTCAGTAATTGTAAGTGAATTCACTAAACGAACATCAGGGTGTTGAATTAGAGAAGGTGAAGCTGCTTGAGCAGGCGTGTGACTGACACAAGGCTGACACGACACGTGTTCACGTCTTTATTAGTGAAAATAACACCAGTGACCAGGTTACAGATCAGCCGCGTGCGCTGAGATTCAGACGCTCACATTGAACAATTATTAAATTATTAACTCTGAAACTAGCTGTTGATTTTACTTAATCAAATGTTCATATAGGAGATAGCTAACTGTGTGTGTGTGTGTGTGTGTGTGTGTGTGTGTGTGTGTGTGTGTGTGTGTGTGTGTGTAGGATCACAGTGAATCAGATCGAGGTGAAGCTTCCTTCAGAGTCTCTCCCTCAGTGGAAGCAGCGCGGCTTTGCTGATTACATCATCCTGCTCGACTGGTTCAGCTCCGTAACTGACCTGAGACTGGGAACGACTTTACAGAGCCTGAAGGATGCGCTGTACAAAGTAATAATAATAATAACAATAACAATAATAACTGGGGCTGGGAATCACCAGTCACCACCTGATATGATATTATCACGATACCTCGGTACTGATATACTTACAATTGTGACTCTGTAAGTTTTGAAGTTTTGTTTTGATATTACTAATTAATTTTTTTTTTTTTTTATTACAATTTTAAGACCTTGAACCTTTCAAATGTTAAAAAAGAAGTTATGGAAGTATATCAGTGCCAGAATTCCTCAACGCAAAACAGCATGTTGAATTACATGAACTTTTAAACATTTGAATTACATTTTCATTTGAAATACACAACCACAATAAATTGCAGTGCCAAAGATTGTAAGCTCTGTAAAGGCTGTAAGGATTTTTCCATTCAGATTGTTAAAATCACTTTCGGCACTGCAGTTTATTGTGGTTGTGTATTTCAACTGAAAATGTAATTCAAGTGTTTAAAATTCAGTGCAGAAATATTGACCTGATTAAATTGCTGTTTGAAAACATTTTTAAACATTTTAAAATATCATCTTCATTATTTTTCAACTTCACAAAATTCAGATAATAAGATTCCGTTCTTTACATTCGGGGTCGGAGGTTTTTACCACAAACAATCTTTTACAGTGTAACGTCTTAAAAATGTGTCACTGTTGTGTCACTTTTCCCATAGATTTTTCCCCATCTTTAATAATATGTCTTGCTTAAGAAAGGTTTGTGTCTGACACTCTGTGTGTGTGTGTGTGTGTGTGTGTGTGTGTGTGTGTGTGTGTGTGTGTGTCAGTGGGACAGTGTGACGATCATTGCCACGGAGCCGCAGGTTCTAGAGGGAGGCTATGAGAACTGGCTGCTTTATTATCCCATGTTCACCAGCAACGCCAAGATCAGACCCCCACGCCAACACTCTCAAACACTGGTACCAGAGTGTGAGTATACACACACTCACACACACACACACACACACACACACTCACACACACTCACACACACTCACACACACACACACACACACACTCACACACACACACTATCCACTTTATTAACATACCTGATTAATTATGCAGTTATCTCATCGCATTACATCATCCAGATACACGTCAAGAGCTTCAGACTAAACCTCAGACTGGGGATAACGTCTCATCTCCATGACTGTCCCTCTGTGACTGTCCCTCTGTGTCCGTCCCTCTGTCATGGATGTCTCAGAAGCTGCTCTGATTTTTACACCCGTCCTCAGTGTGTAGAGGTCACACAGAGCGCTGTGACAAACAGAACACATGGGGTGTGTGACGGTTCTGTGAGAGGACGAAGGCCGATGTGGTTCACGCTGCCTGGACGGATTCTGTAGTTCATTTAGTTTTAATTAAGTAAAAGTGTCCTGGAGTGGACAACACATCAGGGCCCGTATTCACAAAGCTTCTTAGAATTCTTTCTCAGAGCTCCTATCTTAACTTAAAAAGTCCTATTTGGGAGTCCTAGACTAAAAGTGATTTAGGAAACCTTTTAGAGCAACTCTGAGTAAGGAAAGTAGAAAAACCCTTTATCTTATTGAGGGGGCGTGGTCGACCCCGTTGCTAGGGATGATGCAGCAGTTCAAGGACTGTGATTGGTTAATAAAAAATAACCTCTGACCTCTGCAATGGTTTTGAAATGAGCTCTTTGTGAAAACATATAAACATGATAATAGAACCAACAGTGAAATCATCATGTTTGTATATGAAGAAATTGTATAATCATGACTACAGGCTACTTTATGCAAAGTTTCTGTTATAGGCGAAATGTCTTAAAGATAATTAAACAGCTAAAAGTTGAAAATGTGTCGACTTTTGAAGCAACCAATTTCCACACAGTAGTTACTGTATTTAAGTTCTTACATTTATTTACTAAACTGATTTTATTACTTGTGATCCATTTTAGATTGATATGAGCAAAATGTCTCAGCGTTTACAGTTTACATGACTGTATGTAGCCAACAATCCAAGAGAGATGGAAGAAAGTAAAACAAGAAGAAAACCAGACTGGACAGAAGAGCAGCGTTTACTTTTAGCTTTATGTTCAGTGTTTGGACAATATTTCTTCCTTCCGCCATTTTGTCCTCTGCTATAGAAACTCTTAAGCCTCTTAAAAGTCCTCCTCTCTACTCTTAACACTTTTTACCTTAGGAGCTGTTTTTAGTGCTAAGATGTTTTGTGAATCATTTTTATCTTTACTAAGATTTAATTCTAATTTTAAGGAGAAATTCTAAGAAAATGGCCTAATTCTAAGATTTTTCTTAGAATTTAGTCACTAGGAGCAACTTTTAGGCTTAAGAAGCTTTGTGAATACGGGCCCTGATGTGAAGAGCTGTAGAAGCAAAACACACTCCTGTTTATCACACCTGACTGCGTCAATACAGGTGTTCCTAATAAAGTGGCTAATGAGTGCACATTTGATTTCCCTTAAACCATGCAGACATAGCACACACACACACACACACACACACCGAGACTAGGTGTGTTAGTCAATCAATCAACAATCAACATTTATTTCTATAGCACTTTACAGCAACCTAAGTTATACCAAAGTGCTTCACAGTTCTAAAAATGACAATACAATGGCATTAAAAATAGAAATAAAAATACAAACAGAATAAAATATAGTTATAAATAAATAAATGAAAAATTAAATAATAGTCATAGACATAAAAAAAAATGATGATAATAAAAAATAAAAAGATAAAATTATAAAAAATTACATAAAACTGTAATATATTAAAAGCTATGCTAAACAAGTGAGTCTTTAGTTTTGCCTTAAACAGAGGGAGGTCCGTAATGCTGCATAACTCTGGAATGGTGTTCCAGAGTTTAGGACCAGCCACTGCGAAAGAGTGAACACCCCATTGTTTGGATCTTGACCGAGGGACCACTAACAGGTTTTGGTTAGCAGAACGTAAGACTCTACTCTGTTGATAAAAATTTACTGTCTCACATAGGTAGGAAGGTGCCAGACCATTAATCGCATTAAAAACAAACACCAAAAGTTTAAACTGAATCCGGAACTGTACCGGAAGCCAGTGGAGAGAATACAGGATTGGTGTGACATGATCATATTTACGATTACTGGTCAGCATACAAGCCGCAGCAATCTGTACAAGTTGCAGACGATGTAAACGAGCTTGAGTGACTCCAACATAAAGTGCGTTGCAATAGTCTAGCCGCGAACTAATAAAAGCGTGAATGGCTTTCTCCAGGTCGCTCCGATTTAAAAAGGAGGCGCAGATGGAAAAAAGCCCTGACAACAGAGTCAATGTGTGTCTGAAAGTTAAAACAGCTGTCTAAAATCACCCCCACATGAGTAAACTGTCATAATTTGGCATAAAGTCCTTATTATATTTAGGTGGCAGATAAATAATAGCACATAGTACAGGACATGCAAAATGAATCAAAACCAGTTCTAGCTCAAAGCTATTGTAGCTTTTACATAAGAGTAACCGGCAGCTGAATTTTTGTTTGAAAACCGCAGCCAGTCGTCCACCGCGACGGGACACCCGCGGCATGCTCAAGAAGGAATAGCTGGGAGGGAGGAGCTCAGAGAAGGCGCCGTTATCACCTTGTTCTAGCCAAGTTTCCGTGAGCAAAATAAAATCCAAATCGCGAGTGGAAATCAGATCGTTCAGAATTGAAAGTCTTATTTGTGAGTGATCACGTGTTCACTCCGTACCGCCTTGCAGCTCTGCTTTTGGGCTCGACTGAGCGGGCAGAGATTTCCTTGTACACAGCCCCGTGCCTGGGTCCTCACCGGCCGGCGACACGGAAGCGAGCACCCGTCATCCGGGACAGCCGTTCTGAGCCACTGATAGCTGTATTCCTGAGAGCGACATTCAGTTGATACTCCATTTAGAGCAAGGACCAGATTTTCCACACAGGAGGCCAGATAAGCTTTCAGTTTGACGATGATGCCTCCTCTCTTTCCGCGTCTCTTGCGCTTCTTGTTGCGACGCAACGGATAAACAGGACGTCATAGATGCGCAGGTACAGACGCTAGAAAAGGTGGCGGTGTCTTTGAATGTCCACTGTTAGTACAGTCAGGCAGGCTGTTCATAGTAGCCCGTATCTTTAACAGTGTCAGGAGATCATACACCAGCAGAGATGATACATCAGAAGAGACAATTAGAATAAACACAGCAATTACTAAAAAACAAGACAGAGTAGGACGGCGGACCATACACAGCGGCGCCATCTTGGTTGCACCATCTACCATCATCATGATCAATAGTCAGTGTGATTGATGATGTCATCATGAACGTTCTTCTTCTTCTTCTTCTTCAGTGAACTTCAGCTACCCGTGTCTGGAGGAGACTCCGCCCGAACCTGCAGACGTGTGTGTGAGGGACGGTGCGGGAGACGTGCAGTCTAACGGCTCTGTAGACGTGGATACAAACAGCAAACCTGCTGCCCCTGATACACACACACACACTCCCTCAGCGAGCACACAGCCGACGCCCACATCAGCGCCCGCGCCAGCCGTGACCAGTGTGACCAGTGTTCCCAGTCCAAAGCAGCCTGCAGCTACGGCAAAGACAATACCACAGGTACATTCTCTCTCTGACACACACACACACACACACACTCGCATAAATACCCTGCCCAGATTTACTGATGTACAGTTCTTTTGTGTGTGTGTGTGTGTGTGTGTGTGTGTGTGTGTGTGTGTCCAGTTCGACCGATCGACCAAGCCGATGGTGAAACCCTCAGAAGGTGCAAAGCCGAGTCCCGAGGGTGCAGCCAAAGAGGGCGGGGCCAAAGACCCAAAGTCCAAAGAAGTCGTGGCTAAAGATGGGCCCGTTCCCACGGTAACCAACGGTCCGGTGATTCCGGATCGTTCGGGCAAGCCGAACCTAGAGGATAAGAAAGAGAAAGAAGAGGAGGAGAAACGACAGAGAGAGGAGGAGGAGAAGAAGAAGAAGGAAGAGGAGGAGGAGAAGGAGAAGAAGAGGAAGCTGGAGCGCCAGAAGGCGGAGGAGAAGGAGGAGAAAGCGGAGGAAGGAGACGAGAAGGGGAGGAGAGGAGCCAAGGATCAGGCGCTGGACGCTCAGCTCAAGAGCATGTCTCTGGATTCTCCTAGACCCCATCCCGCTGTCTCTGATGTGAAGGTGTGTGTGTGTGTGTGGGTGTGTGTGTGTGTGTGTGTGTGTGTGTGTGCGCGCATGCTCTGACACTTAAGAGTACAGGTAGTCCCTGAACATCTGAGTTACGGATTTCCTCAAACGCGCCGCGGTTCTACTTCCGGTTCAATCGCCAAAGTATCTCACGTACAAAACACAGACACTGCAGTGCTCCAGACACTGATAGTCACATTTATATACAATGTTTTCAGAGTGTAAGTGAATGTATACAATGTCTAAAGTGTGTGTGTGCGAAATGTCGCCTCACCGGTTTCAGTGACTCAGTCCAGGAGCATGATGATGGACAATGTCTGTCCTGTAAATCTGTCCTGATGGTGAATAATCATAATTTCAGAAAATCCTCAACGAGACAGAGTTCACTCTCCAACACAGTGGAGAACAGCTCTGAGACACAACCGACGCCCGGGATTCCCCTCAGAGACAGCACCGTTAGGTTTCACATTTTACTGTGAGCTTCATTTCCTTAGGCGCGGTTAGGTTTAGTCGAGTGTGTCGTTGTGCTTTACATTGTACATTTGTGTATATTAAGGTGTACAAGACTCACTTGGTCAGACTTAAGAACAAATCCAGACTTATGAACGTTTCTCCCAGAACTGAACTCGTTTGTAAGCTGTACAGTGGATGTGTGGACCAGACGGAGTAACAGTTGTGTGTGTGTGTGTTGCAGGGGGCGCCTCTGACCCGTACTCGGAGTGAGGACATGGGAAGGGCGGTGCCAGGTCTCCCTGAGGGCTGGACAAAGGTATACGACATTCACACACTGTCACCACCCTGACCTGATTCACTTACATTTGGTTAAACTTATTCATTTGCATCGATGTGATTCACTATCATTCCATTCACCTGAATTCAATTCCACCCAGACCTAATCCTGTGTGTGTGTGTGTGTGTGTGTGTGTGTGTGTGTGTGTGTGTGTGTGTGTGTGTGTGTGTGTGTGTGTTTTCAGTTCCTGGACACGGTCACCGGGACGTATCGGTATTATCACTCCCCCACCAACCGTGTGCACCTTTACCCCCCTGAGGTCACGCCCCCGGCCACGCCCCCAGCCACACCCTCCAAGCCAAAACCGCGTCCTGAGACATCAGAGAAGGAGAAAGAAAAAGAGAAGGAGCAAGAGAGGGAGAGGGAGAGAGAGCAGTCCAAACTGAAGCGCTCGTACTCCTCCCCCGATATCACACAGGACCTGAACGCAGAGGGAGCCAGAAAACCCACACACACACCCACAGTGAACAGAGAAACCAAGTACACACACACACACTTAACATTCAGTTTTTTAAATTTCACCCTTGTTTTATATTGTATAGCCCCGCCCACAATATTTAAAGTGTGCGTTTGCGTGTGTCCTCAGACCCTTGACCGCCACTTCCTACGCTAAAGGGATCGAGATCGCTCGTCCGTCTGCCGCCAAGATCCGGACCATGAACCCGGTGTTTGGGGGTCTGGGTCCGTGTCTCACAGGCCTCCGGAATTTAGGGAACACCTGCTACATGAACTCGATCCTGCAGTGTTTGTGTAACACACCGTTCATGGCTGATTACTTCAACAGGAACCACTACCAGGACGACATCAACAGGTACGACATCACCTTTCCTTTATAGTGGTTTGTCCAGAATACTCCAACACATCTGTTACAGGTCTAAACACTCAGGTTTGTCCTCCTTTACATCATTGGAGCTCATCCAGTGTTGATGTTTGTTATGTGATGAGATGTTTTTGTTGTCCTCCTCCTGATCAGGTCGAACATCCTGGGCCATAAGGGCGAGGTGGCCGAGGAGTTCGGCGCGATTATGAAGGCGCTGTGGTCGGGTCAGTTTAAGTACATCAGCCCTCGGGACTTCAAGGTCACCATCGGTAAAATTAACGACCAGTTCTCTGGATACAAGCAGCAGGACTCTCAGGAGCTTCTGCTGTTCCTGATGGACGGCTTACACGAGGATCTCAACAAGGTAACATCTGCTCAGGAACTGGACACGTCACGATATCTGACTGAACATGTGCGTGTATCAGGAGTGTACGATCCAGCCTGCCTGATTAGTTATACAGGGCTTGATACTGGTTCCCAGTAGACAGGTGACATCACTTAAACACAACATCCTGATCATCAGCACTTCATCAGTCACCCAGTAATCACTAATGGGCAGCGCCTGATCCCAGTTACCCTAGAGCTGGTTCCCCAGTAGGTTTGGTCTGATCTTGAATAATTGTTAGCCAGTGTCTGACGTGGACGGGACTCGCCAGGGACGACCCGATTCCATATGATCACGATACCTGGTGGAGATTCGATCTGTATTGGGATTCTATAAGTGTTACCACACAGGAGGAAGCTGCGCTGCCTGGTGTGTGATTAGCTCATAGTGCTATTTTTCCTCAAATGCTCAAATATATAAATAAAAAAATAAATAAAAGCCTGAATTGACACCAAAGAATTGCGATAAATCACCGAGTCGATTTCTCCTGTCTCTAGTGTCTGATCTCAGTTACCCAGCAGGCAGTGCTGCATCCTGATAACACAGTAGTCAAAACGTTACCTTGAACCAGTGACCCAGTTCGCTGCGTTCCTCCTGCACTTCCTACCAGACTCGATCTCGATCATCCCTGATTAATCCTCACCCCTAATTAACCAATCAGGCAGCGCCTCATCTCACACCGTGGTTAATCAAACCCCCCACGGTCCCCCAACCCCACGGTCCCCCACTCCACGGTCCTCACCCTGTCCCAACTTCCCCATGTACCTGATCAATACCCCCTGATGCAGTAGGCAGTATTTAATCCCAGTTACCCTGAAGGCCACACCCAGAAGGCCACACCCTGAAGGCCACACCCTGAAGGCCACACCCAGCCCTGCTTTTAACAGTAGGCATTTTAATCTTCAGCACCTGGTCCAGATCTGACAACCTGATCGTGTGTCTCTGTCCGATCACCAGCACCTGGTTCAGTTACTCCTGTTTATGACAAGACAAGACGCTTTTCATGATGTCTGATCAATGAAAAGTATTTTTTCGATCACATTTATTATGGATTTCTTCTTTTCCTTTCTTTCCTTTTCTGTTGGTTGTCATTGTGATGGCCTGTGTAGAGAGTAAGTATTCATAAACCGTGTGTGTGTGTGTGTGTGTGTGTGTGTGTGTGTGTTTCATCTTCCTGCGTTGGAGAATGTCTCACACACATTGTTCTGTTAATTATGGTGTGTGTGTGTGTTTGTGCATGAACATTAGGATTGTTTTCAATGTGTGAGATTTTTTTTTTCATTGTGACAATGAAACAGCCACGGCCATTTTTTATGCATTAGCTCCGCCCATTCTGTCTCCCATGCTGATAAACAGTGTAACAGCACTGTTCTTAGATTGTGTGTGTGCGTGTGTGCGAAAGACGCCTAACCTAACTCTGTGATTTGTTTACGGTGTGAATGCCCCCCCCCCAGGCGGATAACCGTAAGCGGTGGAAGGACGAGGCGTCTGATTCGATGGATGATGTCAGTGCGGCGGAGTGGGCGTGGCAGAAGCACAAGCTGCTGAACGAGTCGATCATCGTGTCTCTGTTCCAGGGTCAGTTCAAGTCCACGCTGCAGTGTCTGAGCTGCCACCATCGCTCTCGCAACTTCGAGCCCTTCATGTACCTCTCACTGTCACTCGCCTCGTCCTACAAGTGCTCCCTGCAGGTGCACACACACACACACACACACACACACACACACACACACACACACACTCTATACTCTGCATGGTTCCCTCTCTTCTACACACAGATCAATTCAGATACTTCCCTCATTATGGTCACTTAGTATTGTGTGTGTGTGTGTGTGTGTGTGTGTGTGTGTGTGTGTGTGTGTGTAGGAGTGTTTGAAGCTCTTCTCCAAGGAGGAGAAGTTGACGGATAGTGATAAGGTGTACTGCACCCACTGTAAAACTCAGAGGGAGTTCATCAAGAAGCTGGAGATCTGGAAGCTTCCGCCCATCCTGCTCGTGCACTTAAAGCGGTGAGGAAACGGAAGAAAAAAAACGTGGCGATACTAAAATAGTTTGGAAATGATTCTGTAACACTTCTCCAGATTGATGTGCAGAGACAGTTTCTTCTCTAAGACCACTGCTCATGTCTTTCCCTCTTGCTCTTAAACTTAGTAAACTTAGTATTGTAAAAATGTTTTTTTTTTTTTTTTTTGGTTTCATTTTTGTTAAAAAATTTTTTTTAAATAAAATTAATATGATCAGATGATTTTTTAAAACTATGTTTTTACACAAAAGCACACAGAATTACACTAACACTGTGTGTGTGTGTGTGTGTGTGTGTGTGTGTGTGTGTGTGTGTGTGTGTGTGTGTGTTCTCATACCATGAAGGTTCTCGTATGAGGGCCAGTGGAAGCAGAAGCTCCAGACTTCGGTGGATTTCCCGCTGGAGAACCTGGACCTGTCCCAGTACGTCATCGGGCCGAAGACCAGCCTGAAGAGATACAACCTGTTCGGCGTGTCTGTGAGTATCAGCGCCACCTACTGATCTCTGAAGAGCTGCACTACACAGGCCCTGACAATGAGCTGTCACCATGGAAACGACTGTCAGAGCTCCTGTTTTAGAGAATTAATCAACACCACCTGTGTCCTCTGTCTCTGTGTAGAATCACTACGGAGGTCTGGACGGAGGTCACTACACGGCGTACTGTAGGAACGCCGTCCGGCAGAACTGGTATAAATTTGACGATCACGAGGTGTCCGAGATCTCCACGTCCTCGGTCAAGTCGTCCGCCGCCTACATCTTCTTCTACTCCTCTCTCTGAGGCCACGCCCACCCGGACCCCTGCGCCCGAGTCCCGACTGACCCGAGAGCCCTCAGAGCTGCTGTGGGTGGAGCTTACAGCCCCGCCCGATGAAGCTGATGAAGGGGGTTTTAATGAGAATGTGAAGGATGTGAAAGTCTCCCCGTCTCTCTCTCTCTCTCTCTCGCTCGCTCTGTCTCTCTCTCCCTGTAGTGAAATCTCTGATCTCTGACTGTACTAGAAGGGGGAGGAGCTTTCTCCCCGCCTGCTGTCAATCTGCCTTTGGACACTGATGACGTTTGGGACACGACGTCCCGAGCGCAGTTTGATCTTCCGATTTTGAGAAAGAACTCACGATCTCATGTACATACTGATTATAGAGACGCGTCTCGTCTCATTTTGTTCTAGTTTTTTTTCTTTTTTGGAAATTTACATTTAAAGTGACCAATTCCTGTCCATGAGTGACCGAGTCGCTCGTCTGTCTCTCATCGCGCTGATTTCCATACTTTGTGCTCTCACTGTTGTCCCTCGTCCTCCTACAGGGTTGTGACGGTAACAATACTAACCTTTATTATCCTATGCACTACATCTGTAACCAGAAGCCACTCTCATTTCTCTATGTATCGATCAACCCTACACCCTATGTAGTGCACTATACGTCCCTGACAGAGAATCGTATTTAACATCCGAGGACGCGTTCCATAACTCCGCCCCCAGTAAGCTCCTCCCACCACCCACACCTCAAGCCTCATCTAAAATCCACCTGTCTTTTTGTTTTACACAAACAGCAGGTCTGCTAAGATAAATAAACGTCTGTAGGGTATAAACACGCCCCCTGAGTCCTGCCGAGCGTCTGTGTATAAAATATTAATGTGTATTTGTGAGATGAAGCCAATGTCAGGATCGGTGTCGCTGTTCCTCACCTTCATCTGATTTACTCTAATTACTCTGAGCCAGTACTCGTTGTTTTTGTTTGACATCTTATAGAGCTGAGCTCGTTATTACTCATTATCTTGGTATTTACATATCTGTGTGTCATTCAACTGTCTGTCTGTCTGCTTCATGTTTATAACCTAATACAGTGATCTCTCTCTCTCTCTCTCACACACACACACACACACATGAATATGCTGCACATTATAACATTTATTTATGTCTACACGCTAGTCTGGCTCTGCTAATCTCAGCGAAGCTTAGCAAACTAATCAACTCCAGTAGCGGATATAGGAGATGGTTGAGTGGAGCGAACGCATGGTTGCGTCCTGAGGCACACACATCACTACCACGTAAACCTGCGAGGAAGATAAAAACTGAACAGGAAACCGAACCGTACATGCTGTTTTCACTCCGTCGTCCCAGTGCTGAGCTCAGACCAGGATTTCTCACACAATTCCCCCTCTCCCGCCCCTTACACTCAGTTGTTATTATAAATAGTTTTCCCTGAAGGTCCTTTGTTCCTTTTCCCCTTCCTTCTTTCGAAGGTTCCAAAACCTCTTTACTTTGTTTTCTCTAGTGTCTTCTTTCTTTCACAATGTTTGGGGGTCCCTGGTTTTCTTGTCCCTATGTGTCGAGTGCTTCTAGTTTACAGAGAATTTTCTTTCTCTCGGGTCGCCACTTTTTTCCCTTTTGTCTCTAGGGTGGGTTCCCGCTTGCCTTCTCGTTTCTCTCCCTGATGTCTTCATTTGTGTCTAGGGTCCCCATTTTCGTTTGTCTCCTTGTTTCTAGGGTCTCTAGTTTGTCATCTTTTCCCTCATTTGCAGGTTAAAGTCTCTCGCTCCCTGGTGTCTTCACTCCTCTGCAGGTCCCTGGATTCTCACTCCCTGTTGTGTAACTAATTCCTCAGATACGCAGATCAGCTGAGAGACGCCGCTGGGCTTTTTAATATTATGAGTTGGTTCAGTCAGACTGCAGGACCTGATTTTTATTTTTATTTTGCATCCACACACTTACATGTACACACACAATGGGAGGAGCTAGTTAAGCCCCACCCATTTGTGTTTATTTCAGGAAATCAGTTTTTCTTTCAGAATAAAACATAAAACCACTGACCAAAGTTCAGGTTAAAGTCATGAAACATCAAACACAAGTGATCACCCTTTACTGCCAGCTGGCATCTCTCTCTCGCTCTCTCACACACACACACACACACAACAAAAAAAAAAAGGATTTGTCAGTGTTCGAGATGGATCACTCAGTGGACCGTATATTCGCGTGTAGTTAATCAGCTGTGATAATAAAGCTCTCACACAAACACTCACACGTTGTATTGTCTTTATTATACACAAACACAGGTTTAGTTTTTGTATTGTTTATTTGTTTAAATGATACGTGGTACAAAAAACCTCCAGAATGTTCTCCAATCATCGCTCCTCAATAAAATACACTCATTCTGATTTTCTCTCTTCAGAACTCTGCCTTACTCAGCTACGTAAAATCTCATACATTGTCCACGAACAATAAAATAATATTAATTAAAATAATAAAAAAATAATAATAAAGATAATATAGTACCTCTGTAACATTAAAAACTCATGTTTGCACATTGGACATAATTAAAACTGTAAAAACTGCATTGCAATTTGCCCAGTTTAAATGATCTTTGTGTGTGTGTGCGCGCGTGTGTGTGTGTGCGTAAGATACTGGAGTCGTATAAAAAAAGGACACGTCTTGTGTTAAGTCTCATAGTGTTGATCCGCAGTCAGTACTGACGTGAGATTTGTTCCGCGGCACGGCGTTCATGATTGACGATAGAAACATCAAAATAAAATCATCTCATAAAAAACTCTTTAAAATCTTTACAACACGGCGTCACTTCAGCCCCGCCCACTGAGACGCAGTAGTACTGGAACAACTACCCACAATCCCCACCCCCACCCCGGACACACACATACTTGCATCACTTCCTGTTTGTGTCGACGTCACACACTCGCTCAGACAGACAGACAGACGCTCTTTGTGTCTCTTTGGAGGGTTTCCAGTCCCCACACAGATGTGGAGTTCCAGGTGCTGCTTCAGCATGTGTGTGTGTGTGTGTGTGTGTGTGTGTGTGTGTCTCACAGCATTAAGCGCATAGAAGGACGCTGTTCTTTAGCCCCGCCCACTGCCTGTGTGGAAGCAACTGGGCTTTCTGTTTGATCGTCCTGCTGCAGCGTCACTTTCTCCGGCGTGTAGTCGTTCCGCTTCAGGTCTGAAACACACACACACACAGCTTTACATTTAAAAGTCAATGATCAAGCCAAAGAGGTGTGGCCTCTTCTTCTTAGTTAGTGAAGTGGGCGTAGCTTATGGTTAGTCGGTTCATCTCACTGAAGTGGGTGTGGCTTATTTCAAGTGCGTTCATCTCACTCAAGTGGGTGTGGCTTATGTTTAGGGTGTTTGTCTCACTGAAGTGAGCGTCTTGTTTTTTGTCAGTCTCCCTGAAGTGGGCGTGGCTTGTGTTTCTTTGGCCTCAGTGACATGGGTGTGGCCTGTTATGTGTTCTAAAAGAGCATTTTATTTTATATTCAATCTCACTCACTCACTCACTCACTCACTCACTCACTCACTCACTCACTCACTCACTCACTCACTCACTCACTCACTCACTCACTCACTCACTCACTCACTCACTCACTCACTCACTCACTCACTCACTCACTCACTCACTCACTCACTCACTCACCAGGCAGTTTGAGTTTGCGACAGCAGGAGTTACAGTGGTGTTTGGTGCGGAAGTTACGGATGGCATCGTCACCCAGATTCGCCGGCCCGAACACCATATCATAGGACCTGTAACACACACACACACACACACACACACACACACACACACACACACACAGTTAACACAACAGTCTTAACACAAGTAATAAAGTGGTGGTGGTGTGTTTGATCAGCAGTGAGAGTCTCACCCTTTCTCTCCGCTCTTAATGACTGAGGGATCAGTTAGAATCTCACCAACACCTGCAACACACACACACACACACACACACACACGTTTTATCATCAAATTAGCACAGTGACTGGCTCTGACCTGAAGTAATGAAATGTTAGTGATGGTTTCCGTGTGTGTGTGTGTGTGTGTGTCTCTCTCTCTCTCTCTCCCCGTGTCTGTCTCTCTCTCTCTCCCCGTGTCTCTCCCCATGTCTCTCTCTCTCTCTCCCAGTGTCTCTCTCTCTCTCTCTCCGTGTCTCTCTCTCTCTCCCCGTGTCTCTCCCCGTGTCTCTCTCTCCCTCTCCGTGTCTCTCTCTCCCTCTCTCCCCGTGTCTCTCTCCCTCTCTCCCCGTGTCTCTCTCCCTCTCCCTCCCCGTGTCTCTCTCTCTCTCTCTCCCCGTGTC